>PVKH010013815.1:0-16712 GCA_004027955.1 Chaetophractus vellerosus
GTCAGTTAGGGCTGCAGTTATCTGAAAACTTGAGAGTGGCTGTTGGCAAGAGGCCTCAGTTCCTTGGCTGCTAGCCAGATGCCTCAGTTTTTCACCATTGAGCTTCTCCATAAAGCTGCTTGAGAGACTTCACAAAATGGCAGTTGGACTCTTCCAGATTGAGTGATCCAAGAGAGAAGAAGGAGGAAGCCATAACGCATTTTATGACCTAGTCTCTGAAATCACAAACTGCTTCTTCCATTGGGGTTGCCAGATACATGCAAGATACCCAGTTAAATTAGAATTTCAGATAAACAGCAAATAATATTTTTAATGCATATCCCATGCAATATTTGAGATATATTTATACTAGAAATTATTCATTATTTATGTGAAATTCAAATATAAGTAGGCATCCTGTATTTTTATTTGCCAGCAGCCTTTTTTTTTTCAGACATGGAAAAGCCTGTTCTCAAATTTATATAGAATTGCAAGGGGCCCTGAATAGCTAAATCAATATTGCAAAAGGAAAACAAAATGGGAGGCATCACACTTCTCAGTTCTCTACTTTTAACAGAGTGATTTCTTCAGACTCATCTGCTAATTGTTTAGCCAGCAACTTACTGCTGGGGATGAGGAAACAGCCACCCAGACTGTCTTGGCCAGCATTGTAATGAAAGAAAAGAGAACATTTTCCATTAAAATATCTTCTGAAAAACTTATATTTTAGAAAGAAAATAATTGAATCTTTCAAGGAAAGATGAAAATAAAAGTACCATGCCCTTAATCTTAATCATTGTTAACTGGAAAACCCTTCTTTTTTTGTAATAATAAAATTTATTTTTGAAGAAATTTTAAAGTTACATAAAAAGTATACGGGATTCCCATATAAGCCCCCCACACCCACATTTTCCCCCATTATTAACATTTTACATTAGTGTGGTATTTTTGTTACAATTTATGAACCAATATTGAAGCATTGCTACTAAGAAAGGTCTATGTTTACCTTATGGTTTACACTTTGCGATGTACAGTTTTGTAGGCTTTGACAAATGTATAATGTCATGTATCTGTCACTGCAGAATCATACAGAACAATTCCAATGTCCTAAAATGTCCGGTGTTCCACCTATTCTTCCCTCTCTCTCCCCTCTTAACCCCGGGTACCCCTTATCTTTATATCAATGTTACAAGTTCTGTTGCCACACAATAATAACTACATTAAGAATATATCTACCTTGGTCCCTGTTTACACTTCCCCCCACCCCCCTTATGTTTGTTTATTCCTCAGTCTTGAGGAATCTGGGATGATGTCAACTCTGACTGGTTCAGATTAATCAACTGGAATAATACAAACTATAACTTCATCTAGTCTATTTAATATTATTAAAGAAAAAAAAAAAGAAATGAAACAACATTGAAACCCGTTATTCTTCTTTGGAGTCTGGGATAGCCTCTATCTTTTTCTCCCCTTTCTCAAGGCCAGCCAAAGGTGCTTTCTTATTTTTTTTGTACATCTTAACTTTTTAATTTTATTTACCAGAAGATGGATACATATGATAGCTATGGTGTTTCCTCTAAAAGGTGCATTAAAAATTTACTGGTTAATCATGTTTATTATATTATTTGTAGACACTTTAAATTCAATGGTAATTTTAATATATTCAAATGAATATAGATATATTTAGGTTTTGAAAGCATTGACTTATCAATACGAGAATATTATGCACTAGTCAGACTCTCTAGGTTTAATTCTGGCTTCCACTTACAATTCAATTTGCTCTTGGAAAAGTTACTTAACCTTTTATATATGTAATTGGGATAATAAAATATATCTCTCAGGTTGTTGTGAGGATTAAAAGTGCCAGGATAAGTAGGGCTCTAATAACGGTGCATGGCACATGGTACATGTTCCATAAATATTAGCCATTATGTAATAATAACTATCCTTTTATTACATATAATATGCTAGTACTAATAATAAATAATTAAAAACAAAAGGGACAAAGGATATCAAAATGAAACATTTGAGTGTTATGAATAAGGAAGGGTCTGCCTGTTAAAAGCCAGGACTTTTAATTTCTTGAATCTTATTAAACAGAAATGATTTTCTCTATCCAAGAATCACATACAGTGACTGTCAATGAGAACAGAATTCCTATATTTTTCCTTTGCTGTTCTGCTTTCATATAACCAGGTGGGTATAATAGTTATTCAGCTATTAAGCATATTTTAAACCACTATTATTTAAGTAGAATATGTGGAAGAGTTTTATTCAATCCTATTTTGTGTCCAAGGTAAAAATATTTTTGTATAATAATTGATAAAAGATCTAACCACTGGTAAATTTTAGAATTAAACTTCATGTAATTTGAGATAACAAAGAATCTTAACAGATTCCATTGTTCTCAGATGATTTCATGAGTGTAAAAATAATTCTGATGATGTTGGAAGAATGGGGTTTTGGCTACCATGGTTTTCTTATTTTGTTGTCTGAAAAATCTTTTTTCAAAGAATTGAGATAATAATGGTTTGCTTTCTGAATAGAGATATGAGGATCTTCAATCAGAAGGATCCACCAGGGAGTGGGTTGCTGGTTACAAAAATCAAGTATCTTTCTTTTGCAATATACTGTCTATGGAATATAGTGTTACCAAAACACTGTTAAGTAAATGGTAGATAAACCTTATATAAAGAATACAAAGATATATAGAGAATATCAATGAAGCATCAGTTTCTGGCACAGCAATAATGGCATTAATCAGAGTCATTTCTTCTCATTTCTTACGTTTAAAAATAGGCACACTGCAATAAAAATTTTGGAATTAAAAACAAATTTAATTATACTGTCCAAAAATGTTGATCTCAGTACCCTTTTCCAGAAAGTGCCCACAATATTGGGCTGCACCATTTTCACATAACTTTTACATTAAGAGCATTTGAAAGCAAATAAATTAATTATTGTTGACCTTTTTATGATGGTCAGATTCTCGAGGTAATAAGCTATGTTTAAATCTTTATAGGAACTGAAGTAACTAAGGAGAATCATCATAACAAGGAAGTTTTTATTTGTCCAGTTACATATGTTGATTTTTAAAGCATTCATTTTGCCAAAAGAGAGGGAGAGAAAAGGAGAGGGAGATATAAGCTAGCAGGCAGAAGCAACAGAGCAACGCATTTCCGTAACTAATAACCTTTCATAGATATATTTGCCCCTAATAGGAGTTCATACAAGCGTCTGAAAAGACGAAATCTTCACAGAGGGCGGGTTTAAGACGGGAGTGGGGGCTGGTACAACTACAAGTGGGACCAGGTCATTACTGGTGATAAGTTACTGCTATTTTGACTGAAAATTCCTTTATGTAATATATTACTACAGTGGTTGAGCTTTTTATTTAACTTTTCCATTTCAGACTTGGGGGTAGTTATGCTGGCTTTTGGTCATTGCTAAAACTATTTCTGCCTTTTCTGGGAATCGTATCCTCCGTGTTTTTGCTCCCTCCCTCTTCTACCTCCCCTTTCCTTGAAGTGTTTCTTTTGTTTGTCTCCATTACACCAGCGTGCAGGGACACAGTGTTTCTGCACAGTGGGAGTTGGCAATCTCCGAAGAGGCTTTCCCGCATGGCTTTTTAGACTGAAATCATTACAATCTTCAATAGCTACTTGGATTAAAAAAAAAAAAATAAAAGAAACTAGCACATTATTATTCTCAAAACCATCTCAATGTAAAAAGAGGCTATTTGCTAGGTCCTCCCACATCCCCCGGTTTCCTCCCTTCTCCAGCAACCCCTGCTCATTCTGCTTCTTGTCTCTCTCGATGTGTTTCCCTCACACCCAAGTTTAGTTTGCAGGATCCTGATTCACTAGTTCTATTCAGATTGAGTACACAAAGTGCATTTTTTTTCTGTTTGTTCTGAATATTTTTACACTGCTTATGCAAAAGAGTGTAGTCAGATATATCACATTCACTGATATTTGAATTATTACCTTCGATAAGGAGAAATATACCAACACTGACCCAAGATAAGGTTTGCAAAAAAGGGCAGTGACTATAGCCCAAACCCAGGAGTTAGGATGAAGCGTTTAGCTGATAGAAAGTTGCCCTAATTATAATAACCTTGCAACTAATTTTTAAGTAGTTGAGAAAGTCTTGTTTATGTATTAAACACTCTTAGCCTGCATTTTTTCTCCAGGTTCTGTGTGTCTGCATTTCATCAGTAGTAATATTTGTGTGTGCACATGCCCACCAGTAATCCTAGCACACAGTGGAAACTCAGGGCATGAGGAGCAGTTTGCAGTGCCTTCAGCCTGTGAAAGGGACTAGTGCACACCAACACATAATATTGCCAACAGAGGTTTGAATAGTGTCATCACCGGATTTATTTGTTGTCTTTGGTGAGCATAACTATAAATAATGAAAAGGAATGGCATGAATAAATGGAAGAGTAATTTATGCACTTCATCAAAGCAGTATAACCAATTTATATCCTATATCCCATCCAGATGTATGTATATTCAAATAAAATAATACTATAATGTTTTTCATTGTAAGGAAATGGAAAACTGTACTAAAAATAAAATACACAAACAGTAATTTGTTATTGATGTTTCTTAGTTTGATGTCTTTTAAAATAAGGTCCTCAGTTAAATGGGATAGGGTATAAGTGGTCTTGTTTGAAGCTACCATTTTCCCTAGACATAGAGCTTTCCTGGAAGATATTGGTAATTCTATGCAATTGTTCCATTACTGTTCATCAGGCCTCAAATACCAGAACCAGTAGAGAGTTAGTGATATTTTAAATTTTCTTGTTCATATTATTTCTTATCCCTAGTATATTTTCATCTTCATACCACATTAGAAATAAGCAGTGAAATTTATGAACTCTGAAATCAAAGGATTTTTTACTCTTTGTTAAATGTGAATTTTACTTCTTGGTCAACAGGAGCAAGTGAAAGTTTACTTAAAATAGGATCTTTAGAATACATTTCACCAGCATTTTCCCCTTTCAAAATCCTGTTTATAATTCAAGATCTAAGGAAATGACATTTTTCACACAAAGCTTTTTTGGGGGTAGGGGTTATCTTAGACACACTTCCATGCTTCTTAAATCTCATGCCTCAGAGTTTGTATATTTCTTATGGTCCTCATTAAGCTTCCTATTTCATCATAAGCATTTATATCCTCTCTCCTATCATTCCTAAATTCCTTAAGGATGGATATGATGTTTTTACGTAAAGCTCCTCCAAACTCTCCCCTCAGTACTTTGTACATTGAAACTTGTTGAACATATGACTAAAAAACAGAAAATGACTATGGTTTTCGATCTTTTCTGTGTGTCATTTAACTCTCTCTGCCTGTGTATCCATTAGAAAAATGGCAGTCGTGGCATTTGTCACAAAAGACTGATCTGGGTATAAATCAGTACTTATTGTTTTCAGATCCAGAAAAACATATCTCTATATTAATGCACAAGTATTACAGGTGAAATTCTATTATAAAAAGCCAGTCATGAAAAATTTAGTCGTAGCTTGCCTTTCCCATGCTTTGCCAATAGGAATATAATGTGAAATAGAGTGAATAGTTCAACTTTAGAATCATATCTGCAAATTACAGCACTTTCAAATGTACCAGTTGCTCAAAAGGTTATGAATGATGTCATTTGCACCCATATAGGGAAAGGCTCTTGCCTGACTTTTCAGATCTATTTACAGAGATCCAAATGTTCTTCCTATTTGTTTATCTAAAATATGTTCCTTCGTGAATGCCAGAAAGGAATTGCTACTGTAATCCCAGGTATCAATTTGCTTCCTGTAGGATATTGCCTTATGATCCCTGCTAGGTCTCCTTTTATTTTTTTATAATCCCAAACCCTAGAGGCATCATTTCAGCCTAAGTCAGTGATTTAGAAGCTCTCATGCTTTTATTTATAAATGTGTATGCCATACAAAGTTACATAGTCCAGAATATAATGAAAACTGGTTACAAAATTTTGCTTTGAAAATCACCTACATGTTCTAGTAAATATAATTTCTGCCCATCCATTTATTTTCTTGGAACTAGAGTAACTGCCTGCCTGCATATGTCTGCAACCAGGTTCAGATCCTTGTTAGGAAAAGGGGTTGCAATTTTAGGGGGTATCTCAGTTTTCCAGGTATGCTGTAACAAATACCACAGGTTAGTTGGCTCAAACAACAGATATTTAATTTCTTACCATTTTGGAGTTTAGAAGTCCAAAATCAAAGTGTCAGGATCATGCTTTCTCTAAAGTCCATAGCATCCTGGTGGCAGGTTGCCAGCAATCCATAACTCAATTTTTGCCTCTGTCAAATGAGCATCTCTCTCCAAATCTATCCTCCTACTGTGTCCAAATTTCCTCTGCTTATAAGGACTCCAGTCAAATTGAATGAAGGCCCACCCCAATTCAGTTTGGCCCCATCTTAACTAATAACATCTTCAAAGATCCTATTTATAAGTGAGTCACTTCACAAGACCCTGGGGTTAGGACTGAAACATCTCTTTGTGGTGGACATGATTCAATTCATAACTGTTGGTCACACAATACATTCAGTATATTGGTCACTTAAGGGGCCACCAACCTTCTTAGTCATTCTCTCATTCTGGGAAAATTCCAGACCAAATGTATGACTTAAAAGGAGTGCCCTTGGATTGGGCCTATATAATATGTGCCATAACGTTATTCTTCTTGGGTCATTATGAAGGATCCAACATATTAGACTGTGAGGAAGAACGCAATAGACTAACCTTTATTAAGGGTCCAGAATTCTATTACATGCTTTACATATATTATCTCATTTTAATACCCAGAGAACTCCATTAGCTAATAAGAGTTGGATCAAAAATTGAATGCTGGTCTGCTGGACTCCCTTGTTTGGATGGCAGGGTATTCCTGAAGCAACTTTTGGCCAGTTGCTTCCAGGAAATGGGGAAAAGACTTTGAGTTTTTAGTGTGAGAGTATATTCTGTAAATACCACTTGATTTGCAAATGAACAGAAGGGGGTTGCTCAGTAACAAAAGCAGGACTTAAGGGAGAGAAGGAAAACAAGGAGAAAATAAGGAAAGAAGGAAAAGGAAAGAGGAAAGGGGAAAGGGAAGGAAAGGTAAAGAATCCCAATAAGTTCTTAAAAATGTACGTTTTGATTAAAGATAGGTTAAATAAGACCTACTGTTTTTGATTTAAATATATTAGTTTCAATTGAAATACACATGCTGACATAAAAAAAGTGTTTTAAGGTAGTGAATCATTATTTAAAAGGTCACCAATTAAACCCTTTCCACTGAATAATTTTTCATCTGCCAATCTACAGGTGGAGAGCCCCACATGAACAGCTTTACAACTTTGGCTGTGGCCTCTGACGGTGCCAAACAATTATGTGGAAACATATACTTTCAGGACTCCAGGTCTGTGGTTAAACCTTGTCACTCAGAAATTTAGATAGTTTTAGAATTAGTATTTTTTCTCCTCAGTTTTTAATCTGATTACAAATATACCCATAGAAATAAGGCAGCAGATGATGAAAATAATCTGTTTCTGTTCTACATTGGGGGTCTGAATTTCACATTTTGGATAAATACATGCTTTTAGGGCAATATTTGTTTCATTCTGTTTATTGCAGTTTGAGTGCTCCTTCTCTCATTCTGATAAGTAGGACCCAGGATTAAGCCTGGCCAGGGCATTGTGCCCAGAGGCCTGGTAAACCCTGTGCCAAACAGGAAAATGCCTGTGGGCCTCAATGAGTGGAACAGCTGGTAGAGAGAGAAAGAGTGCTACAAAGAGAACCTCAACTGAAAAGATAGCTCATGTCTTAGGGGTGCATCTGGGTTTTGTGAGATTTGAAGCTAATACAAATATAGGGTACCCTCTTGAGAAAAAAAGAAATGTAAAAAGTCTTACTTTTTCAAAATACATATAAAGAAAGACTTTGTGAGCATGTTGCTAGGTTCCACTCAGGGACGTGGAAGAGTCCTGTGCAAGCAAGAGACCTTGCAGCTTAAAAGGTGCGTGTAAAGTAGCCTCTGAAGTAGAGGTCAGCCCCTAAGAGGAGACACAGGATGGGTTTAGCTAAAAGCCAAAGGACCTGACACCAGGAGCCAGAAGAAGTTTCAAAGCAGACATTGGGAGGGGCAGATAGTGGAAAGATGAGATGCCCAATTGGAGAAGACAACAGCTATAACTATTGATAGTGCACCTGTGGTTTTCTGTGTGGGTAGAGGTAGCTGTTTAAGATCTTATTCTGGGCTGGACAATTGGCATGGGCCTCTTATTAAAATAAGTGCTTTAAAGTTCACAAACAGGAAAATCATGTTTCAAATTAGTATTTCATGACTTTTTAAAAAATTTAATTTTCTTTTAAATTAGAGAAGTTGTAGGTTTATAGAAAAGTCATGTAAAAATTTCAGAGTTCCCATATACCCCCTAGTGTTGACTCTTTGCATTAGAGTGGGACCTTTATTACAATTGATGAAAGAACATTAAAATTGTACTATTAACTTTAGTCCATAGTTTACATTCGGCATATTTTTTTTTACCACCCTATTATAACAGCTTATATTAGCGTGGTAAACGTGTTATAATTCATGAAAGAATATTTTTATTCTTGTATTATTAACTGTGGCCCATCATTTACAGTAAGTTTGCTGAGTAATATAGTCCTATGTTTTATCTTTTAATTTTTATTCTTGTAACATATATGTGACCTAAAATCCTCTTTTAACCACATTCACATATACAATTCAGTGCTGTTAACTGTACCCACAATATTGTGCTACCATCACCAACTCCATTTCTAAAACTTTACAATCAACCTAAATAGAAATTCTGCACAAATTAAGCATTAACACCCCATGCTCTGCCCCCAGCCCAGCCCTTGGTAACCAGTATTCTAGATTCTAACTATGAATTTGCTTATTCAGATTATTTCATATCAGTGAGATCATGCAATATTTAACCTTTTATGTCTGGCTTATTTCACTCAGCATAATGTCTTCAAGTTGATCTATGTTGTTGCACGCATCAGCACTTCATTCCTTTTTACGGAATGAATAATATTTCATTGTATGTGCATACCACATTTCGTTTATCCGTTCTTCTCTTGATGGACACTTGGTTTGCTTCCATCTTTTGGCAATTGTAAATAATGCTGCTATGATCATTGGTGTGCAAAGATCTGTTCAAGTGCCTGCTTTCAGGTCTTCTGGGTGTATACCTAGCAGTGAATTGCGGGATCTTATGGTAATTCTACTCTTAGCTTTCTGAGGAACTGCCAAACTATCTCCCACAGCAGCTGCACCATTTCACATTCCCACCAGCAATAAATGAGTGCCCCTATTTCTCCATATCCTCCCCAACATTTGTAATTTTCTGCTTCTTTTTAATAGTAGCCATTCTAGTGGGTGTGAAATGATATCTCATTGTGTTTTTGATTTTCATTTCCCTAACAGCTAGTGATGTTAAGCATCTTTTCATGCCCTTTTTAGCCATTTGTATATCTTCTTTGGAAAAAACGTCTATTCAAGTCTTTTGCCCATTTTTAAACTGCATTATTTGTCTTTTTATTCTTGATTTGCAGGATTTATTTATATATTTTGGATATTAAACACTTATTGGATATGTGGTATTTTAGTTTGCCAAAGGGCTGCCAACACAAAGTACCAGAAATCTCTTGGCTTTTATAAAGAATATTTACTTGGGGTAAAAGCTTACAGTTCCAAGACCATGAAAAGTCCAAACTGAGGCACAATCAGAGATGCTTTCTCACCAAAGTCAGCTACTATTGATCCTGGCATATTGCCATGTGGTGAAGCAAGGTGGCCGGCGATTCCTGCCTGGTCTCTCCTTCCCCTCTGGGCTTCCTTTCTGTGGTTCAGCTGCTCTGCTTTCTTCCTGATTTCGCTCTAAGCTATCAAGCATATAGCAAGGCTGGTCTCCTCTTAAGCTGCTCTATGGGCCCAGCCACTTGGAGGCTTCATACTTAAGTGATCCTGTATTCCTCTCTCTCCTGGCATAGGGCTTGTTTCTTAGGGCTTCCGTCCTTGCAGATCAGCTGTGGGCAAAACTGAAGTCTTTTCTCTCACATGGCAGAATCAAATATGCTGGCTTTCTTTTTCCTCTGTTTAAATGAGTGTCCATTTAATCAGACCCAGCAAGAGGCGGAGACTCAACCTGAGTCACATCTCACTGACATGCCCAATTGAATGCCCTAAAGCAATCTCATCAAGTAATCTAGTCAGTGGTCCATCCAATGAATTAAATGCGATCAAAGGATATCACCTATTCCTAGACGAATAGGTTAGTTTACAAACATACTATTTCTCATTTTGGGATTCATGAAATAATCTCAAAGTGATACATGTGGTTTCCAAATATTTTCTCCTATTGAGTAGGTTCTGTTTTCACTTTTATGATAATGTCCTGTGACGCATAAACTTTTTTTATTTTGATGTGGTTCCATTTATCTATTTTTTCTTTTGTTCCTTGTGCTTAATTGTAAAGAAGCCATTGCCTGCACAAGATCCTGAAAATGCTTCCCTACATTATCTTCTAGGAATTTTGTAGTCCTGGTTCTTACATTTAGGTCTTGATCCATTTTTAGTTAATTGTTGTATATGGTGCATTTCAGTTTTTTGCATATGGATATCCAGTTCTCCTTGCACAATACATTGAAAAGACTATTCTGTCCCAATTGAATGGACTTGGCAGGTTTGTCAAAAATCAATTGGTCATAGATGTAAGGGTCTATTTATGAATTCTCAATTCAATTCCATTGGTCAATATATCTATTCTTGTGCCAGACCATGCTGTTTTGACCACTGTAGCTTTGTAATAAGCTTTAAAGTCTGGAAGTGTGAGCCTTCCAACTTTGTTCTTCTTTTTCAACATGTTTTTGGTTATTCAGGGCCCCTTACCCCTCCAAATAAATATGATAGTTGAGTTTTCCATTTCTGCAAAGTAGGCTGTTGGAATTTTGTTTGGGATTACACTGAATCTGTAAATCATTTTGGGTAGAATTGACATCTTAATGATATTTAGTCTTCCATTCCATGAATACAGAATGTCCTTCTAATTAATTTGGTTTTCTTTGATTTCTTTTGGCCATATTTTATAGTTTTCTGCCTATAAGACCTTTGCATCCTTGGTTAAATTTGTTCCTAGATATTTGATTCTTTTAGTTCCTATTATAAATGGAATTTTTTAAATTGGTTTCCTCCTCAGATTGCTCATTACCTGTACATAGAAACACTACTGATTTCTGCATGTTAATCTTGTACCCCACCACTGTGCTGGATTGTTTATTAGCTCTTGTGACAGTTTGAAGCTTTTGTGGATCCCAGAAAAGATCATGTTCTTGAGCTAATCCATTCCTGTGGGTGTGGGAGTCTTTGATTGGATTGGATTCAGTTGGGGGTGGGTTAATTGGATTGCTTCAGTGAAACATGGCCCATGGTGGGTCTTGGTCCTCTTGCTATATTCCTTTACAAGGGGAGGACAGGACTGAAAGCACACAGACACGCAGAGTAAAATGGGACAGAGACAGAGAAACCTTGAGGGTTGAGAGGTCTTGGAGGCTGGAAATAGCGCAGCACAGAGGCACTATAAGAGGCCCCTAAGAGGGTGAGAGAGAGGTCTGGAGAAGAAGGGAGACTTGAGCCACATGTGTGATTGCCCACAGCTTAGTTTGGGAAGAGCATTTTACTTGATGCTTGATTTGGGCAAAGCCATCACTATGCCCTCCCATGTGCCTGATCACCCACAGCCTACCCTTAAGGAGCCAGCATCTCTGAACACTTTCACTGCCTCATAAATGTAGGTTTTTAACCTAATAAATTCCCATTATAACAGCCAATGCATTTTTGGTATTTTGCTCCCAGTAGACCTCAGTAAACTAAAGCAGCTCTGCTAGATTTGTTGTAGATTTTTGGGGGGACTTTCTATATATAGTATCGTCGTCTGCAAATTGTGAAAGTTTTACTTTTTCCTTTCCAATTTGGATGTCTTTTATTTCTTTTTCTTCCTTAACTGCTCTGGCTTGAACTTCCAGTATGATGTTGAATAACAGTGTTGACTGGGGGACTCCTTGTCTTGTTCCAGACCTTAAAGGGAAAGCTTTCATTCTTTCACCATTGAGTATGTTGTTAGCTGTGGGTTTTTCGTGCATGCTTTATATCATGTTGAGGAAGTATCCTTCTATTCCTATTTTTCTAAGTGATTTTATCAGTAAAGGGTGCTGGATTGTGTCAAATGCTTTTTCTGTGTCAATTGATATGATCATGTGGTATTTTCCCTTTCATTTTGTTTATGTGGTATATTATATTGATTGATTTTCTTATATTGAACCAGCCTTGCATACCTGGGATAAAAGCCACTTGATCATGTGTATAATTCCTTTAGTGGGCTGATGGATTTGATTTGCAATATTTTGTTGAGGATTTTTGCATGCATATTCATAAGAGCAGTTGGTTTATACTTTTCCTGTTATCTTTATCTGGCTTTGGTATTGGGGTGATGTTGGCGTCATAGAATGAGTTAGGAGGTGTTTACTTCTGTTCAATGTTTTGAAGAGTTTGAGCAGGATTGGTATTAATTATTCTTTGAATGATTTGTGGAATTCACCTGTGAGGAAGTTTGGTCCTCGGCTTTTCTTTGTGGAAGGTTTTTGATGAGTGATTTAATCTCTTTACTTGTAAATGGTCTGTTGAGATCTATTTCTTCCAGAGTCAGTGTAGGTTGTTCATGTGTTTCTTTTCTTTTCCTCCCTCCCTCCCTCCCTTCCTTCCTTCTTCCCTCTCTTTCTCTCTTTCTTTCTATAATCAGTGGCTTTTAGTATAATCACAATGTTGTGCATCTATCATGTTCATGTGTTTTTAAGAATATTTCCATTTCATCTAGATTGTCTAATTTGTTGGCATACAATTCTTCATAATATCATCTTATGATCCGTTTTATTTCTGTGGAATCAATAGTAATGTACCCCTCTCATTTTTTATTTTTGTTTATTTGTCTAGCTAAGAGTTTGTCAATTGTATTACTCTTTTCAAAGAGTCAAACAACAAACTATTTACTTTCATGAATGCTTTCTTGTGTTTTCATTCTCAATTTCACTTTTTCTGCTCTGATCTTTCTTTATTTCTCTCATTCTGCTTGTTTTGGGTATAGTTTGCTTTTCTTTTTCTAGTTCCTCTAGCAGTGTGGTCAGTTCTTTGATTTTTAGGTCTTTCTATTTTTTTAATGTAAGCATTTAGGATTATAAATCCCCCTCTCAGCACTACCTTTGCTGCATCCCATAACTTTTGATATGTTGTGTTCTCATTTTCATTTGTCTCAAGATATTTACTGATCTCCCTTGAAATTTCTTCTTTGACCCACTGATTGTTTAAGAGTATGTTATTTAAATTCCCTTTGTTTTTGGATTTCCAGTTCTCTGCTTGTTATTGATGTCCAACTTCATCCCATTATGCTCAGAGATAGTACTTTGTATAATTTCAATTTTTAAAAATTTATTGAGGCTTGTTTTGTGACACAACATGTGGTCTGTCCTGGAGAATGATCCAAATGTACTTGAGAAGAATGTACATCCTGATTTTTGGGGTGCAGTGTTCTGTATATGTCTGTTAGGTCTAATGCATTTATGTATTATTCAAGTTCTCTGTTTCCTTACTGATCTTCTGTTCAGATTTTCTATCTATTGATGAGAATGGTGCATTGAAGTCTGCAACTATTATTGTATAGGCTTCTAGTTCTCCCTTCAGTTTTGCCAGTGTTTGCCTCATGTATTTTGGGGCACCGTGGTTAGGTGCAAAAATGTTTATGATTGCTATTTCTTCTTGGTGGATTGCCCCCTTTATTAATATATAGTGTCCTTCTTTGTCTCTTTTAACAGCTTTGACTTAATATCTATTTTGTCAGTATCAATATAGTTACTCCAGTTTTTTTTTGTTGTTGTTGTTACTATTTGCAAGGTATATCTTTTTCCATTCTTTCATTTTCAATGTATTTGAGTCTTTGGGAATGAGTCTGTTGTAAATAACACATAGTTAGATCATGCTTTTTAAAATCCTTTCTGCCAATCTGTGTCTTTTGATTGGGGAGTTTAAACCATTAACATTCAGTGTCATTACTGTAAATGCAGTACATACTTCAGCCATTTTATCCTTTGGTTTTTATATGTCATATCTTTTTTTGTCTCTCTTTTCCTTTATTGCAACTTCTTGTTCTCTATACAGTTGATCTTGTGTGATGTATTTGACTGGTTCCTTTCTCATTTCTATTTCTGTATACACATATTTTTAATACTTTGTGGTTAGCCTGGGGTTATATTATATGACTTACATCTATAACCTACTAATGTGAAATGATAACAATTTAGCGTCAACAGCATACACATTCTCTGCTCTCATATCTCTTTGTTTCACCTATTTGTGTTGTTTTTGTCTCACTTTAACACTTTATATTTTGCATGTCCATTATCAGGAAATATGCCTTTTTCTTGTTCAATTGTATTCTGACTCTTATAGGAATGAAAGAGTAGAGATGTAAATTGAGGAGTATTACTGGGTTTTGCATTTACCTTTTTACTTACCTTACTGAAGATCTTCATTTCATCACACTACTCCAAGCTATACTATCCTGTCTTTTCCTTTCAACCTGCAAAACTCACTTTAGTAATTCTTGTAGGGCAGGTCTTTTGTTGAAGAATTCTCTCAATTTCTGTTTATCTCTGAAGATTTTAAACTCTCATTTTTGAAGTGAGATGTGTCTGGATAAAGAATTTTTGGCTCTCAGTTTTTCTTTTCAGTATCTTAAATATATCATACCACCACCCTCTCGCCTCCATAGTTTCTGATAAGTTGGCACTTGGTCTTATTGAAGATCCCTTGAATGTGAGAAATCACTTTTCTCTTGCTGCTTTCAGAATTCTCTCTTTATCTTTGGCATTTGACATTCTGATTAGTATGTGTCTCAGAGTAGGTCTATTAGGATTTTTTCTGTTTGAAGTTTGTTGCGCTTCTTGGACACATATATTTATGTCTTTCATAAGAGTTGAGAATTTTTTTGAAAAATGATTGTTTTATTGCTCTTTTGCCAATTCCTACCATTGATTTTTTTTTTAAAGAATATCTTCATTATACATGTCAAATTTATTTATTTATTTATTTATTTTGTTACATATCTCCCCCTTTCTGCTTGCTCTCACTGCGTTCATTTCTCTGTGTTCTTCTGTGTCTGCTCTGTCTCCCCGTGTTGCGGCGACGTGCTGAGTCAGGTCACTGCGCAGGTGGCTCTGCTCCGTTCTCGGGCGGGTCTGCTTCCGGTCACGGGTAGCTCCGCTTCCGTTCACGTCACGGGTGGATCTGCTCCGTTCATGGGTGACTTGCCCTGCCCATGGCGGCTTTTTTTGCCCTGCCCACGGCGGCTCTGCCCTGGCCATGGCGGCTTTGCCCTTCTCAAGGTGGTCTGCCTGCTTTGGAGAGGTCCCCGGGAACCAAACCCAGGGCCTCCCATGTGGTGAACCGGTGCCTTTATCCACTGGGCTACAGCTGGCCCCCAAGAGTTGGGAAATTTTCAACCATTATTTCTTCAAATATTCTTTCTACCCCTTTCCCATCTCTTCTCCTTTTGAGATACCCATGACACATGTTTGTGTGCTTCATTCTGTCACTCAAACCCTGAGACACTGCTCAATTTTTCTATTCTTTTTTCTGTTTTTCTGATTGTATGATTTCAGTTGCCCAGTCTTCTTGATCTCTGATTCTTTCTTCAGTCTATTCAAATCTGCTAGTGTATGCCTATAGTGTATTTTTAACCTCGTTAATTGTGCCCTTTCATCACCATAATTTCTGTTATTTTAAAAAAATTTTTTCAAATTCTTCTTTATGCCAACACATTATCTTCTTAATATCCTTTAGTTCTTTTTCCTTATTTTCCTTCATGTCCTTGAATTTATTTAGGAGATTTGTTTGAAATTCTTTTATTAGTTCTTCCAAATTCTGTGTCTCCTCTGAATTTTTAATTTGTTCCTTTGAGTGAGCCATATCTTCTTGTTTCTTAGCGTATTAGTCAGGGTTCTCTAGGGAAAAAGAACTGACAGGAGATATTTGTAAATAATATAAGTGTTTTATAAAATTGTCTCACGTGACTGTGGGGATGCACAAGTCTAAATACTGTAGGGCAGACTGCAAACCAGGGCCTCTGATAACATACTTGATGAATTCCCAGGAGACACTGACTGTCCAAAGTAGAGATGGGAAGTCTCCCTCTGAATACTAAAATCACTTCTCCTTTTAAGGCCTTCAAATGATTGGATGAGACTTCACTCATTGCTGACGGCAATCTCCTCAATTGGTTGTAGATGTAACCAGCCATCTCTGCAATCATCTCATTGATGATTGAAGTCCATAAAATGCCCTTGAATTAAAATTAGCTTACTGCTTGCTTGACCAATCAACTGGACACCGTTACCTGGCCAAGGTGACACATTAGCCTAACCATCACACTTAGTATGGCTTGTAATTTTTTGTTGATGACTGAGCATCTGATTATCTTGATGAGTTAACTCTGAAAGTCAGTTTTTCCCACTTGTCAAAGGTTTTATTGTTAATTTGCCTTGTATTTAGGTTCTTCCTTGAGGCTTGGTCCAATTTATTCTTGATCTTCAGAGTAGCCCATGTTTAACTGTTCAGATTTTCTCAGCCCTTCATCATCTGATTCTTGCCCTGG
>PVKH010013816.1:0-16721 GCA_004027955.1 Chaetophractus vellerosus
TTTTTTTTTTTTGAGGTACTGGGAGCTGGGGAATGAACCCAGGGCCTTGTAGGTGGAAAGTCAGTGCCCAACCACTGAGCCACATCAGCTCCCGAGTTAGTTTTTTTTTTTGTTTGCTTTTTTGTTTTTAGGAGGCATGGGGAACCGAACTTGGGACCTCCCATGTGGGAAGCAGGCACTCAACAGCTTAAGCCACATTGGCTCCCCTTCAGGTAGATATTTGATTTTCAAACATTTGTGTCAGAATTTTTACAATATCTATGTAAATGATGAAAATAAAATTAGGGAGCAGATGTGGCTCAAGCAGTTGAACTCCCACCTCCCACACGGGAGGTCAGGGTTCGGTTCCCAGTGCCTACTGAAAAAACAAAAACAAACAACAAGCAAAACAAACAAAAAATAAAATTAGCAATAATTGAAAGTCTGTATAACCTCATCAGATCCAAACAACTCTACATAATTAGTAGTATTATCCCTAATTTATTGAGGAGGGAACCATGCCTCAAAGATGTACTAGAGATGGCTTCTATAAAGCTGGATCCCAAGGCCTTTGCTACATTTATGGTTGCAGGTTTTTATTTCTATTATACCATGAGAAACACTACATAAGAGAGAAAAGATTTTAGGATATTTACTTTTCATTCTATATAATATATACCAAAAAAAAAAAAAGGGAAGTAAACACACAAAAATATTTTGAAGTAATATTTTTTATTGTTTGGGGAGTACAGATCAGCCCAATATGTCCGATAAATTCTTTTAAATAGGCTTGTCCATAGCCACAGACGTAGGGCACTTTATCAGACAATTACCTGACTGTCCAATATAACCACCTTCTTAAACATTCCAATATGTTGTTAAGAAAAAAGATATGAAGTGTGATGTAAAGTACTAAAATACTTAAAAGCATGCCTGCACTTCTTTGGTGAATGGACGTGCCATTAATGAAAGTATATAAACTTCAGAAAATAAGAGAGAGTGTGTGAGGAGAGATTTACTTCAAGCAAAATCCTCTGCCCTCAAAGGGTTAAATGTTAACAAAGTTAAAAAGCAGAAATCAGGCTCCTATTAGTCTTGAACACTAATCTTGTTGACGGCTGAAGTGTTTCCTTATTTTATCCATATTTATTATATCGAAGGTGGGTTATATGGTGGTGACTAATGACCAAACATCTGGACCTAGTGACCCTTAAAATCCTCCAGCCATTGCTGTTCACAATTAAATACCACATGAACTAAAATGATATTTTGGCTTGACCAGGACAAATTAGTGTGGCAAAAGCTAAAGAAATAGCCTTGCCTTTAACTTTGTAGATCTCATAGCCTAAAGACATTTTAAAATAAAAAGTTGAAATTTTTTTAAGACTTGAATGTCTTATCATCATCATGGAGCTAAGAAAAGTAAAACGGACATTTTTAGAAGATAATGAGTGTTTAAGTGGATTGATCATTGTAGATAGAAAGAACATTTGTTTCAGAGTTTTACCTCCCAGAATTCTGATTGAGCTGTGGAAAATTGGGATTACTTCAGGTTAAATAATCGGCAAACCTCATTTCCAGAGTAATTAATTCTATCTGCAGACATATAGCCAAAGGGAAGAGAAGGCAAATATCATCATCATCATAAGAATTATTAATCAAAAATGAATGACTTTGTCTTCTGGCAGGTAGAAAGGCAGGGGAGGCAACATAGAAAAATAATGGTCATCAGTAAAAATGGTGAGCTTAGATAGAAACGAGAGAGAAAATGAATTACACAAGAATCTCTGGTGTTCAAGGGAAGGGCCTCAAATAAAGCTCTGTTGAACTGTATAAAGTTTATCTAATTTTCTCCCCTCTGGCTAAAATAGGAGCTGGAGTGCTGCTGGCAAAAGTGTGGGACTCAATCCCTCTGATTAAATCTAGGAGAGATGAAGCTTTCATGATTTATCTTTTATGTTAATCAAATATATCTCCTATTGAGTTGGGAAAGACTTCTAATTAGAATATATAAAACCTTTCATAAAAAATATTGGATACCAAATCCATCAATTATGTCAACTCAGAGACCCAGCTGAGGAATCTATGCCTCCGTCCTAATATCAGATGGCAAAAGTACAGATAGAACCCAAACCAACAGTAGTCAGCCCTCAAATTTCATGATTCTCTGAGGCGGACTCCAAATCTCAGATAATGAAGTAGAAGACACACAGGAAATTCATATAAACTACATCTGGGAAAAAAACACCCAGACATAACTCTCAACACTAAAATGAGTAAAGATGAAAACCCTAGACAATATGAAACATAAATTTTATAAAAAAGTTTAAAAGGAACACAAAATGTAATATAAAACTTAAAAATCCCTTCTTAGAGAATTTATACAAGATACTGAAAAAGATTTGATTCAAAATACTTACACATTGAGAAGAAATACAAAGGAACATGAAGTCAAATAAAAGATAAACCAAGGATGAGAAAAAACAACAGTGATGTAAATGAGAAATTCTGGACCCAAGGGAAAAAATTGAGGACCAAAACAATATCATCACAGAACTAACAAATAAGTGACTAATAGGAAGGAATGAAATATGCATTTCTAAGAACAAAAATAATGGCATGGAAAACATTGCTGGCAAAAAGACAATTTATTTTAGGTACAGAATTAATATTAAACTTATAGAAAACTAACATCTTTGAATTAGAAAATAAATCATTATGCAGCAAAGAGCAGACAATGAAATATATAAAGCAAGAACTACATATTCTGAAAGATAAATCTTTAGAAACTCAGTAAAATAGGAGAGTAACTCACATAGTATATCAAGAAAATAATGTAGGCAAAAAAGATATACATATGTATAGTAACAAATAAGATTGAACCAAAATATACATCAAGAAAATCCTGGCATTAGAGTAAAAATTTTTCTCACGATATTTTAGGGCCATTTACCAAAAAACAGTATCATTCCAACATGTGGCCTAGAACAAATCATATTGTCTTACTACTACAATGAAATAAAAAAGTATCCAGCCACTTCATATGTGCATGCATGTAAATGTGTATATGTGTATGTATTTAATATTCAGAAGATATATAAATATTCATTAAAAATCTACTATATATAAAAATTATAAGGGATAGTACTAAACTTGGGCTCTAGTGAAGAAGACATATCCTTATATATTAAATTACTAAATTAGATACAAAATAAATATAAAAAATAAATTAAGCATTTAATGAAAGAAGATATAAATAGGCCAAAATAAACCTAAAGAAAGAAGAATGAAGGGACAGATAAAATTAAAAGCAGAAATAAATGAATAAAAAAATAGAAAAAGTGACATTGACAAAGCTAAAAGCCAATTGGTTTTAGATAAAATGATTAAAAATTAAAAACTAAAGTGAGAAAACAGTAATACAATTATAAAAGACAAAGAGCAAATAAGTACAAATGCAGGGAATTTAAACAAGCTTTTAGTCTACTTTGCAAAAGTATAGGTAGATAAATAAAAAAACCTAGAAAAATGTGTGATATTCTATAACAATAAACAAAATAAATTACCAAAAAAATGAAATAACCACAACTGATCCTAGAAGAGATAAAAATATTGAACAAACTGTTAACTATGAAAACAATTACCCACTGAATTGTTGAGCTAATGCCCCTCCCAAAATGCAAGACCCAGACAATTTCCCAGGTTACTTTTTTTTCAATCCTCAAAAGAACAGACCATTCTGGCATTGTTTGATCTTGTCCATAGCACTGAGATAAGTCAGTCAACATAATTCTTACTCAATCTATCCCCATAGGTAGATTTAAAAAGACATGAAAGAGGAAGCTTATGGGTCACGGTGCTTGATAGAATTTTTCACACCATCAAATAGTTTCAAATAATGGAATCACTTCTAAAGTATGTTGAGGATGTTGGATGTAAAGGATGTTGAGGTCATCTTGAATGTGCAGCAATAAGTCAGTATCTCTAACTGTTGTGGAGCTATGCCATTTCTTTTGCGTGCAAGCTTGATCAAATTTGTATAGCATCAAAACAAAAATGAATCCCAAATCAGTACTCCCTTTTTATTCTAGCAGTTTGTAATTGTATATACAGATATATGTGTTCGTGTATATATGTATATGTGCATTAATATAGTCACTCTATATAAATATGTGAAACTGATGATTAGTATATCAAATTAAAATGCATTATGTTAAGTCAACAAGAGTCTTTTCAGTATTCATCTCTCCCTGTCTGAGTAGCTTACAATCTGTAGGAAACCAAGTAGAGAATGTTTAAAAACAATGCATCATCAAAAGGTACTATTATGGAAGAGTTTATAAAGGACATAGGAATTGAGATTAAAGAATTATCAAATTTTTGAAAGAGGTCACTATGTACATTAAAGGGAAAATTTGAATTTCCAAAATTTTAAATAACTGTCCCAAAGTAACTATTTATTTTTATCAGGTAATATATCATACATGCAGAAATGTACTGTGGTAAGAAAAGCAAAAATTGTTCATGGGAAATAATTTTAAATTTCTGAAACGCATTTAAATTTTCCCATTAAATGAGTTAAGCAGACACCATTTGTTGATAAGCATCATATGGGAGAATGGAGTGGTTTGCCATAGTCAGAAAGTAAATCAATCATAGGTTTGGAAATAGAATCCACATGTGCAGACTTGCAGAGCTGCTTGAGTCACCAGCCAACACTCTCTCATCACACTATATTAGTTCTGTTCCTGTCCAGGGGAAGATTGTTAACGGTGAGTCAGATTAGACCATGAAACCTGATCCCAAAGGAACAGACAGAGACATGCCATATCATGTGCCATTGAAAATAACTTTAGGACCTAGAGGGTATCGTTTTGTGTTAAGTTGTAAATAAAGGGCTGATTGTTCTGAGATATTTACTAATGCCACCCAAACTGAGAAAGCTACCTTTAGCATCATCTAAGGGACCATGGCCCACTATTGGCCCACTATAACCCTATATCATGTGGCAAAATAAATTGAAAATAATTAGATATTTTTTACTTGGGGAGTTTCTTGTTTGTTTTTGGACAAAGACACCAAATTTTTTGTATACTGGTGTTATGGTCAGAAACAACATTGGTTTTTTCCCCCAAGTATTTCTAAGATTTATTTAATCCATCCTTCCTTCCTTCCTTCCTTCCTTCCTTCCTTCCTTCCTTCCTTCCTTCCTTCCTTCCTTCCTTCCTTCCTTCCTTCCTTCCTTCCTTCCTCATTCCTTCTTCAAACAAACTGAATACCCATTTTGTTCCAAACCCTGTCCTAGAATAGAAGATGCAGTTCCTACATCATGGCACAATGATAAAGAAAGACATGATACCTTAATGCAGACACTTTTGTTTATAAATGATGAAAACTCATTTTAAAATAGCTTAATCAGAAAAATGCCCATTATCAAGCATAACTGAATTATTTAGGGGGTATATATTGCTTCAGCCACAGCTAAATCCAGGGCCTCAAATAATACTTTAGGTCTCATTCTCCTTCTCTTGAACTCTTGGTTACTTTTTCCTCTTTAATGGCTTCACTCTCAGCCATGCTTCCAATAAATGGTGGTAAATATGATCCATAGATTTACATGATGCAAAGCAATTTCTATCTTGGAGAAGTTTTACTTATTTTCAAATGTCTACTTCAATCTCAAAAACAAAACTGGTTTTTCCCACTTGTGTCACTTGTCCTTCCCAAGTTACTCATTTTGGCCAGAGGAATCTAATATTATGATTGGCTTGATCTGTTTTGTGTGTCTCTTCTGTGAGCAGGGATGGAAAGTCAGTTCAAATGAACTACAGGAATTAAAATGGAAAGCACTTTTTCCCAAAAAGCATCTGTATATTTCCAATGTAATATCTTCTACACATACTTTAAAATGGTATATTTATGTAATATCAGTACTATATAGAGATACAGATGAGTTTAATTAGAGAAAAAGTTAGAAGTTGCCAATATTCTAGAAAGATGAGAAGGGTCAAGGAAGGGGTAAGAGAGTAGGTAACCTTTGGCCTGAGTCTTATAAAGTATATGTTTATTTTTTGGAACAAAATAGTAAGTTATGCCAATAAAAAGAGAGACCATGAGTAAATGTATGGGGACATTAAACAGCCTGGGAAGTATAAGTAATTTGCTATGAACTCATCAGGTTGGAAATCTTAACCGGCAGGCATATTGGTCACTATATAACAATGTCTGAGTCATAGTAGTGATTCAATAAAAGTTTGTTGAATGGGTAAATGTTGAGAAATTTTCAAATCAAATTGGGAAAAAGAATCAAATATAGAATTAGGGAGGTGAGAATGAACATTTTCCCCTTTGGGTCTTTGCATGGATGCTTTTTGTGAAATTAAAAGGTTAGTACTTGACAGAACTTGAGGTTTAATGATGTTACTTTCTTCTCTGGGCTAGTTGCTAGAAGAAAACTTGAATAATGTCCATTAATCTTTTAGTTATCTCTTAAATATCTGGCAGGATATTTAGGTATAGTCTTCTATTTGAAAAGAAACAGAATCATTCTAGATGACAAAGAATGCTAGTGAAGTCTAGAATCTGTTGAATGGCACCAAATACTTATTTCCTTTACCTACTGTTAATTTTTAATCCCATTAGAATCCCTTTCCAATGGATGTTCACAGTCTTTTTTCTAATATATATATATACCCCCCCACCCCTTTCTGCTTGTTCTGGCTGTGTTGATTTTTGCGTTCTTCTGTGTCTGCTTGTCTCCCGCCCGCTGCGGCGACCAACCGAGTCAGCTCCCCAGGCGGCGGCCTGTCCCACCCGCAGGGGTTTGCCCTGCCCGTGGCAGCTTTGCCCTTTGCCCTTCTCAAGGCGGTCTCCCCCTCAAGGAGGCCCCGGGAGCTGAACCCGGGACCTCCCACGTGGTAAACCAGTGCTCTGCCAATTGAGCTACAGCTGGCCCCCAATGTTTGCAGTCTTTTGACCATAGTTTACCAACCCCTTCTCTCTTCTTATCATTATGCCCTTAACTTTTTCCAGTTCTCTTGCAAGTCCTCTAGTTTGTGAGGTGACCCTTAGGAGAAATGCCTTTGCAATAATGGAGAATCTAAGCAGCGTTCCTTACAGGCAGGTAGCAGCTCCTTACTTTTCATTTCTGGAAAGATTTTAAATCTTTCATATGTTTTCAACTGGAGCATCACAAAAGCTAAGCAAACTCTGTCTTTGCTAAAATTTTTCTTCTCTTGCTAACCCTTGTTAGTCATTTTCTAGTCCATCATATGTGCATGTGTATATACTCTCCTAATAAAAGATACCATGTGGGTCAGTATCCATTTTAATACAGCTTACTTAAAAACTTTTTTTTATATATTTAAGCATTTTCAATATTTGAGTAAAATTAAAATTAAAGTGCACTTGGTTACATAACTGAAATATTTTCTCAATGAATCTCTGAGTAGAATATGGGAATGAACAAAAAACCCCCATAAAATCTGGATCTTTGTTTGGGCCAAGCAGATACATTGTTAGACAATCAGGTATTGCAACTATCTAGGCAAGCAATGAGGATAAGGAAGAGCGAGAGGCCACACAAGCATTTGGAATTAATCATGTCATTTATGAGTTGAAGTGTAAAATCAATGTGCAAGACAATGTGCTTAGTGACTATGGCACTGGGATTTAAATTGACCCATTCTAAATTTGATTTTTTGTTTTACTCTTTTTTTTTTCTTACAAGTTTAACTTTGGGCAAATCTGTTAAGTTCACTGAAATCAAGTTTGTTTATAAATAAAATATAGATAAATTTGCAGGGCAATTTATAATCCTCTACAATGATGTGTTATCATCTGAGAAATCTGCCTTTGAGGGAGCAGAGTAGATCACAGGTTACAGAAAATCAAAGGAGATAAGGATACATATAAAGAAAGAAGCTGTTCAATGTAAGAAATACCATTATTGTGGAGGCAGTGACCCATGGATGTTCTGGGGTTAGGGAGAAGGAAAAACAGGTGTAAGAGAGGGGTATTTTTGGGACTTGGGAATCATCTGAATGACAGTATAACGACAGATACAAGGCATTATATATCTGGCCATAACCTACAGAGTCGAATGGGAGAGAGTGTAAAGTACAATGTAAACTATAATCCCTGCTCAGTGGCAATGCTCCAAAATGTGTTTATCAATTGCAGTGAATGTACCACAGTGATGAAAGATGTTGCTAATGTGGGAACATGTGGGAGGTATGGGGAGCAGGGCATACAGGAATCCCCTATATATTCTCTGTAACATTTATGTAATTGAAGTAACTTTTAAAAACTAAAAAAGTGAGAAAAAAAAGAAGCAGTTGTGGGAATGGATGTAGCTCAAGTTGTTGAGAGCCTGCTTCCTGTACACAAGGTCCTGGTTTGATTCCAGGTACCTCCTAAAATCAAACAAATGGGAAAAAAAAAAAAAACAGTTCTCACTGGGGAGCAGATTTAGCTCAGTGGTTGAGCTCCCGTTTCCCATGTATTGGGGACTGAGTGAGGTCCTGGGTTCAATCCCCAGTATCTCCTAAAATAAAAATTTTAAAAGAGCTGTTGTTTATCAATGCAGTTGCTCAGCTTCAAGAAGGATCTTCACTGGCAGCACTCATCCATCTAGGTCCAGGAAATAAGGATATGAACTATTTAGTCAGGGAGTCGGTATACAACTAAGGTAGTGATGAACATGGTCTTTTGTCCTAAAGTTATTCCAGTACACATTAGTTGATCTCTCAGCCATTGCAAATGCAAACTTGTGTCAACACAATTGGCTAAGTTGCTTTTAAAAAGTCTGATTTCCAGACCTGTCTCAGAATTTACAGGAGCTAGGTCATTCATAATTTTAGCAAGCTCCCTAGCTGATACAGATATTCGTCCTTCTTTAGTTGACCTGTATAATTCCCTTTGTTCTTATTTCATGCTTATCATTAGAGCTTATGAATGCCAGTCCCCTAAAGAAAGAAAATCACTGGGAAAATTATTTCAGTCTCCATTACAATTGTATTTCTTGTAGTAAATTGATGATTGCCATTCTAGCTTATCCAAACTATACCATGAGCTGGATTAATATATCTGCTACAAACCATTTGCGGTGTGCTGACCAAATAAAATTTCTGCACTCTTCAATTCTGAAGACCAGATTACTCCATAAAGAAACTTTCAAATTGTGAGTCTTCTTAGAAAATAATATTAGTATATTGTCATCAATATAATAATTTCTTGTCCTGTGTTAATGTATGCACATCATGATTTTAGTTAGTGTTATTATTTGCTGGATATTAAATTGTCTACAAGAATGACCCACTCATTTAGTGACTGATTTCCTTAAAAAGATATCATCAGGAAAATTTCAGGAGTGCAGACTCTCAGGTGAACATTACAGAATTTTCTGTTTTCTCTTTGTACCTAAAGTAGTTGTTTGGTGTCACAGCAGTCAGCTGAGAAGTGGAACTTTATTCCAGAGGGTTAGCTTTAAGCATCAGGCCTTCATGGTCTGCTCAGAGCCTCTAGAGATGGCTTCCCCTACTTAAGATAAAAAGAGGAATTCTCAGTGTATCATGGGGCCATTTTCAGGACACTGGAATTGTCCTGCATGACATTGCAATGATATATACAGGCCATTATACATTTTGTCATAACTTATAAAATTGTGCAGGGCACTATAATGTAAACTATAGTTCACAGTTAGTAGCAATGCTTCAAAATGTGTTCATCAGTTGTAACAAATGTGCCACACTAATGAAAAATGTTGTTAATGGGAGAAAGAGTGGGAGAGGGAGGGGGGTGGGGCATATGGGAATCCCCTATATTTTTTATATAACATTTATGTAATATAAAGCTTAAAAAACAGCTATACCCTTTTGTAAATCTCCTAACTGTGATGCTTCTACTTCTTTTATTTTCAATTTACTTGTTAAATATATTTCTCAGAGATTTGAAGTCTTTGGATTGTTCCCATGCTGGTTGAGCCCTGAAATCCAGCAACTATGCAACCAACTCCTGCTCTCCAGTTCTTCGGGCCTGCCCTGGACAACTAACAAAATGATGATGAGGGACCAACCTCAGCCCAAAAGCAGGGACTATCTTCAACCGCAAGCAAAAGAATTCCATTCCTCTGCCCCATAATAGCTACATCTCCTCTCAGCCTGAAGCAGTCAGAGTGGACATTAAGATTGAGGAATGAACAAAAATAAGGGGGAGTGTAACTGCTGACTAAAGCAGGTTTATTGTTATTGTAGTTATTATCTCGTGTTAACTGAGTAACTTGTAACATTGTTATAAAAAGAACAATTATAGAGAAGTGCTTCCATCAATTTTAACACATGTTCCACACCAATGTAATGTGATGGTGGTGGGGTGGTATAAGGGAATCCTGTATTTTATGCATGATTGTTCTGTGAACCCACAACCACTCTACTGAAAACAAACAAACAAACAAACAAAACCCCTTTGAGAATTGGTAAGAAAAAAAAAAGAGGAATTCTCTGTCTCACACGTTCTTTTTTTCCCCCGACAAAAGACTCAAGATGATTAAATAATACTTAAAAATAATCTTGCTGCATCAGCAAGCAATCCCTGTGTCTGCTCAAGTATTTGGCTGAACCACATGATAGGCGAACTGGTGGGGTAAGTTCAGTGTCTTGCATTGACACTGTAAGCAAATCTTGGAGAATATCGTCACTCTCAAATCCCTGAAAGATTGTGTATTCTGAGGACAGTATCACTGACTTCTCTTTTCATCTGGAAAGGACTATTTCTATAGTGTCTAATTAAAACTAGACCCTTTGAGCATGACAAAAGCAACTCCAGGAAATATCAAAATGTAAAGATTATGCCATTATATATATATATATTTGTCATAAACTCTGCTAAATTCCCTAAATTAATTTCAGTATTTCTGGTGTAACAACATTTGAAGCTGTACTTCCCCACCCAGTGCCTATTTCTGAGGGAGTCACATCTCAACCCTGTACTGTCTCATTGCATTTATAGATGAAACTTTTTTTCAAAAATCTAAGAAGTCTTCTCATATGAGCACGTAAGGTACCTACCGGCAGTCCGCCAATAAACCCGAAGCAGCACAGGAAAGGTACATTCGAGTTTGGCTTCTGTAATTGCTTTTTTCTTTAGAACTTGCTGTAATGTTTAGCTTAACATGTTTTGGGGAGCTTCCCAAACAGAATGTGTTTCCCTGGCATCTGTGCTCTTTTAACTGCTTCCTGAGTGGAATTTGTTTTAAACCAGACTGATGTGAAAGTGAGGCAGTGCCTTCTCCCCACTTGCAGTCAAGTGTAGAGAGGAGAACTTGTCCTCGGCTCACCCCCTTGGGGGTCTGCAAATTGAGTTGTGACTGGTGGAATATGGTATGAGAGGTCCAAAGAGAAAATCACTCCCATACTGCTTTGTATGTGAACTGGTCCCCAGTTTGTATTTATAAACTGTGGTTTCATTACAAGAAGTTGGAAACTTTTCTGAATAGTATCATTGCTTCTTCCAGCACTGACATGGAAAACGTGTGTGTGTGTGTGTGTGTGTGTGTGTGTGTATTCACATACACACATGCTTGTACCCACAATTGCCAGTTCCCAGGCAGGTGCTGAGCATGATGTGGTGTTTAACACTGTTTCACTAGGCCTTGTGTTAGGTTTCCACATAGACTGCCCCATTGCCCTTAAAAGCCTTGTTGGAAGGCGTTATTAGCACCATTTCACAGATAACAGAGGCAAAGGGAAACTAAGTGACATGATGTGGAAGCTGAGCCGATAGTTGGCTAATTCTGCCTTGTTCCAGTGTTCATAAACTTTCTATGTTATAACTAAGCACCATACAGGTCAAGTCTCTGATATCAATAAATATTTGATAAAGAGAATTCTACATGCAAAACTCTGGACTATAAGATATGTGACCTTGTCCCTTCAAGGTCATTGGTAGCCAGAGAATGTAGTAAGCTGTTTGTGAACCTATTCATATGGGCTGTATGACAATTATCACAACACAGTGTATGATTTTGTTTCCCTCAGAATGTGAATAAATAGAGGAAAATTATATTACTAATTTTTAGATGAATAAGCATATAATTATCCATTGTGTTCATTGAATGAGGAAATGCTGAAAGGAAGGACACAAATTTAGCAAAATTGAGATAAAATTTCTTAAAATGGAATGTACATACATTATATTGCTCCATTAGTAAAACATTTTTAAAAATTTCTTCTATGCAGAAAATAAATTCAATACCCAAATGCATTCATATGTAGTGAAAGAAATGAGAACTATGTGTAACATGTAAGAAGTAAAGCTTTAGAACTAGTCCTAATATTGAATTATTTTTTGTTGTAAATAGAATTTTTAAACTTGTACCTTTAATTTTGTTGTTTCTAAAATCAACAAAAACTAAAGGTAAATTCATTAAAAGTATTTACAAGTTTATTCGCAACACATTAAAACCATTTAGTGGTTTTCTGTTATAGTCACAAAAGCAGGCACCTGGGTGTTTTCTTATGCCTCTGTTCCCCTAATGCTGCCTTACTGAGGGAACTAAAATGCTACTTAAATACAGAACAGGTGGCAAACGGGAAAAGAAAACTGCCCCCTCAGGAAGCTGACAACAGTGTTTCCACCATCTTATCTTCCAAGAGCCCTTTCCACTTGTATGAGGTTCTAGATATCTGTTTACCGTATTATTGTCTAACAAAAGTTTGCCTTAAAGTATAACCTTTCGGGGAGTGTATGTAGCTCAGTGGTTGAGTGCCGGCCTCCCACGTATAATGTCCTGGGTTCAATTCCGGTACTTTCTTAAAAAAAAGTATATATATATACATGCCTTTCTCTCTATTCAAAAATTAATTTTTAATAAAACCAAGAGTCCCTGAACACAACAGCATATAATTCATAATGTGGCTTGATTTTCTAATTTCATTATATCATCTACCATTGACATCATCCCTTATCCCAAAACATTTTGTCATTAAAAAGTCACATAAGATGGAATTTCAAACCTATCATCTAATATTAATAGTATCACATGCTCTAAGTACATTACCCTAATTTAAGGTTATAACAGCTTGGTAAGATAAATATAATCCCCGTTTACATTGAGGGAACTGAATTTCGGAGAGAATATACACTTAGAAAGACCAAAATAAATGTGATTTTCCCAAGGCCATTGTGGCAGAGTTGGGAAAAGAATATTTTTTTTTTCATTTTGGTTCAGTTTTTTCTTTTACACAGAATGGCAGAGAAGATAAAAAGTTCAAGAGAGAGAAAATATCAATGACTGAATCTAGCCTAGAAATTTAAAAATATAATAAACAAATTATGAACAGAACAATGTAAAACAGAATTACCAAAGTTAAGTATGGAGAAATCTTTTTTAAAATGCACTGTATGTCGTGAAAGGAGAGGAAATGGACAGTCAAATCAATATTTTCAGTTATATCAATTTCTTTTTAATAATGACCTTCACATCAATTATCACAAATTCATAGAAGATCTCACAACAGTGTGGGGGGCCAAAAACCATTTATTTCTCCTGTTTCTCGTGGTTTCATCTATGTGTCCGTCTACATGGCGATAATGATGAAAAGGACTGTCCCCAACTCTGTACTGGTGGAACTGCCTTCAGTAACCTTGATCTGACAATTATACGAAGCAAGGACTCCAGGATAGAGAAGACAAAACTGAGTTCAAATACCAGGGATTAGGGGCTGAGAAATAGGAATCAAAATGGCAAAGTGATAAACTGGTAAAGGGAATCTATAATTCTTGTTGAAGTTTAAAAATAACTTTTCTTTGTTCCCTCCTTTCTGTATGATTTATTCTCCTTCTCAACTTTCCTCTATGTTTCCTTCTCTCTTCATTCTACTTCCTCTCTACCTGCTGCAGGAGACTTGGTGGATAGTATGTTTCTTAATGGTCTGATTGTGACTGGCTAACAGCACACACTCTTCATTGATTGACTCTTCCCTTCACAAAAGATATATTGCATGAAATGCTGATTGCTAGCACTTTACCCACAGTAGAACTTCTTTTAAAACTAAAGTCAAACCTTTAAAGTCTTGATGCTGCTTTATCAACTGAGTTCATATAATATTTGAAATTCTTTGTTGTCTTTTCAACAATATTCACAGCATCTGCACCATGAGTAGATTCCATCTTAAGAAACCACTTCCTTTGCTCATCCATAAGAAGCAACTTCTCATTTGTTAAAATTTTATCATGAGATTATAGTAATTCAGTCGCCTCTTCAGGATCTGCTTCTCATTCTCAAGTGCTCTTGATATTTCTACCACATCTGCAGTTACTTCCTCCAGTGAAGTCTTGAAATCCTCAAAGTCATCCACAAGGGTAGGAATAAATTTCTTCCAAACTCCTGCAAATGTGGATGTTTTGACCTCCTCCCATGAATCATGAATGTTCTTGATGGCTTCTAGAATGGTGAATCCTTTCCAGAGGTTTTCAACTGACTCTGCCCAGATCCACCAGAAGAATCATTGTCTATGGCATTTATAGCCCTATGAAATGTACTTCTTAATAGTAAGACTTGAAAGTGGAAATGAATCCTTGACCCATGGGCTTCAGAATGGAGGCATGAAAACAATATTAATCTTGGCGTATCTCTCCATCAGTGCTCTTGAGTGACCAGGCCTGAGGAGAGGGAGAGAGACGGGGGAACAGCTGGTCGGTGCAGCAGCCAGAGCACAAGCAACATTTATCGATTAAATTGGCTGTCTTACATAGGCACAGCTCATGGCACTCCCAAAAAGTGCAATAATAATACCAAAGGTCACAGATCACAGAGCATGATAACAGATATGATAATGATGAAAAAGTTTGGAATGTGAGAATTACTAAAAATATGATGAAAAAAAAGCGAGCCCATGCTGTTGGAAAAAATGGCACTGAAAGATTCAATTGATGGAGGGTCACTACAAACCTTCAGTCTGTAAAAAAACAACATCTGTAAAGCACAGTAAAGCGAAGCACAATAAAATGAGGTAGGCCTGTATATCTTCATATCACTAAGAGATAGCATAGAGTGCAAATACGAAAACATATTTTTTTAACTTATTGACTGGTTAATTAACCTGACATTATTTTTTAAGTATGAAAGATAATTAGGATGAAAAAATATTAGTGCTTCTCCTTTGACTAGGAGAAGGCCAATGTTATTATCTCCAGCTTACAGATGAAGAGTCTGATGCACAAAGTGTCTGGCTGAGTCACTTATCTGGAATAACCGAGATTTTTCAATATTGGCATTTTAATTTTACTTATATCAAAATTAAAATTAATCTAGCCCTTCAAGCCTTCTTGTTTGCTAATTTCTATTACACTTGTCTGTGAATAACTAATATAGTGTGTATATATGTATATAGATAGATATAGATATAGATATAGATATAGATATAGATATAGATATAGATATAGATATAGATATAGATATAGATTAGATCTTTCAGCTGCTTTCCTGAGTCATATTTCCAACATGAAGGATGTTGCCACTTAGATATCTTACTACCACATTCAATTTATCAAGCCCTAACTGCATCATATCTCTCATAGATACTATTATTCATCTAGTCATTTGGATAAGACTAGAAATTTTGGAGCCGTCTTTCACTGTTTCCTTTCCTTCCTTGTCTAATTATAATATGTCTCCAAGAGTTATCATTCCTTCATCTTTGCCTCCCCTGCTTGATTCCCACAGCTACCTCATTATCCAGGCTTTCATCAGCTCAGCCTTGAATTGCTGAAAGACCCTTCTGGATGACTCCCCTGCCTACACTCCATCAATTACCACTCTTGCATCAGATCAGTGACCCATCAGTATTCACAGCCACGAGATAGTCCAAACACTTTTGGGATATCTGGGTCTTTCTAATCCATATCTATTTTCTAAGATAGTCCAACATTTATTTTCTGCTCTAGGTAGGCCATTTTCCATCCAATCTCCTGTATAAGTCAAATTTTTTCTGCTTCAAAATTTTGTATTAAATTATTTTCTCTTCCTTCTTTTCTATCTCTTCTCTTTTTATTCAAACTGTAACCATAACGAAAGGCTTGGCTCAAAATCATTGTCCCCCACATTCTATGCTTAAGCAAGTTTCTAATGATTTTTCCATCTTCTGAATTTCTCTGATTATCATTAGATCATATGCTCTAGTCCTTCATCGTGCTCTAATGGATATGTTTTTACCTTGCCAGAATTACTATGAAAAAGTTATTATTTTTGTAAATCTACTGGAAAATCTGACATCTTATCCTTTACTACCAAATATCTCAAGGAAGTTAGTGACATCTTTAGGCTTTAAAAGTCTAATGATTTTTGGCTTCATTTATATACTTATTCTGAGCCACATATTCTGAAGATTCTATGGACAGGAAAGTATCAGAAAGAGAAGCATCCTTTAATTCAAGGACTAGAGGTTTACATGCAAAATTATATTTCACATTGAAGCTCTTTACTGTTTGAAAATGTAACTCTGAGGCCTGTGCTGCATATTCTTTCTAATTGTCTTACCCCATGGAGGTATCAAAGTAGATGAGCATCTTAATAAATTCACACTCCTTTCTTCATTTATTTTATTTTATTTTTTGAACAATTTATTGAAGTATATCATTCATATATGAACATACATAAACTATAAGTGTTCAGTAAACATTGTGCACTTACAAAACAAACATGCCTAGCATCGTACAGGGCTCCCACACATCACCCCCCCCCC
>PVKH010013817.1:0-16722 GCA_004027955.1 Chaetophractus vellerosus
TTATATCCTATTGTGGGCAGGACCAAGCATGGGTGCTGGAAGAACTGGTTCCCGCCCTGGAGAAGCCGTTTCCAACTGGGGAGGGCTTGAGGCTATGTCTGCCTGAGAGGGACTTCGGGGTTGGGCAGGACAGGATGGACACTATTGCTGCCAGCATGGAAAGCAGCAAAGCCACCCTCTGTGTGCTCAGCCACCAGGCCCTGGTCAGTCCCTGGTGCAATCTGGAGTTAAGGATCGCCACCTACTACTTGGTGGCCAAGCCGGCGACTGCTCGCCTCCTGCTGATCTTCCTGGAACCTATTGATTGGCGGCAGCTGCACAGCTACCACCGCCTTGCCCGGTGGCTCCAGAAAGAGGACTACTTGGATTTGCCCCAAGAGAGGGCTGACTGGGAGGCCTTCTGGGAGCAACTTCGGAGAAGACTAAGAAAAGCTGGGCAAGAGAAAGGGGATTAGGGGCTCTAAAGAAGATAGTCAGTCATGAGGGAATAACTCCCATCGCCATCCCATCACTAAAGGGCAGGCTCACAAAAGGGATCTGTAAGCAGCACATGGTTCAAATCAGGTTCCCCACTAAAAATAACACAGATGAAGAAACCAAATCCCAATGGGATAACATATTTGAAAACACTTGGAGACAAACAAGGTATTCATTCAGAAAATAGTCCTGATACCTGCTAGTCCTCCCACAAACAAGGTATCCCCTAAGAAAACACACAATCACATCTGCATTTTTCAAAATAAATTCATTTTGCCTCTGTTGAAAGCAATATATTTACTTGAATTTGGTAAATAATCTACTTTATTTCAGAGGAATGGGGCAAGAATCGATGAGCTATTTGCTAGTGTCCCCAAACTAAATTGAAACCATGTTTGCAATTTTCATCAAATAGCCAACAAATTTGAAGAGCTTCCCTAACTCATGAGGTTCTTTCTCACAGGAACAGCATTATATAAGTGGGAACAATACTTTGAATCTATATTACACATGGGAACCTAAACACAAAGAAGTTAAGTGATTTATCATGGGGCACAAAGTTCGGATCTGGCCCAGTTCCTCTGAGTTAAAATCCAGTACTCCATGCTCTCTACTCTACTGTCTTGCAGTTACCTCTAACCAGTGATAACTTGCCAATGCTACAAAGTTAAAACAGGCAAACATGTAAATGTCAAAAATACATATACATACAGTCTATTTCTAAGAATTTTTTTCTAAAGAAACAAAACAGAGACTCTCAGAAAATTTACATAAAAATAAAATATCAGATAGCCTTTAAGAATCATATTTAGTGTTACGGGAAAAGACTTATTAATACTAAACAAAAATATTTACAAACTATGTATGATGATTACAATTTTGAAATTTTTCATATCTATCTAATATATGAAATATATAAAGAGAAGACTAGAAATGTAAAAAAGAAATGGCCTTAGAAATGAGATTATGGATGACTTAAATTTCTTCTAACATTTTTATATTTTATATTATTCAATTGTTCTAAAATAAATTTTATTTTTATAATGATAAAAATAAAATTAATGTTCTTTCAAAAATCAACACTTTTAGTATAAACTAGTTCAACTAATTCTCTACTTTGTCATGGTGTGGCAGCAATGGGTGCTTGGGAGAAAGTATGGATGCTGAAATCTGGAAAATATGCAGGAAAAAGGAAAAAGCCACCACAAAATAATTCTATCCATTTCAGAAACCATCCTTGCAGAACCACCCTTGGAACCACTCAAATTTTAGCTCTGAACATGGAAGATTTCAACACTTATTCTTTCTAGGTAAAGTATTAATTTCTCCAATTAATAGAGTTGGGCTATTTATAGTCCCATGGTATAACTCTGGAACTTGGCTGACTTAGTTACAGTCCAGGTTTTCCTTTCCTTTTTCCCTTTGCCCTGTAGCCCTTGGAAAATACTATTCATTTTCACCAGTGTTAGTGAGAAGACCTCATCAACTTCAGTATTTTCCAGAACACCTTTTTGTGTCATTGAAGTTACTCGGATAGGTTTTCTTTTTCTCTCGACACTTCCTCAATGCATATCACATGATTTCAGGGTTGAAAGAAATTTGCATCTGATGCCTGAAAGCCCACTTCCCCAGCCAATGTCTGATCGAATAACATGATAGACAGTAGCCTCCAACTGAGGTATCTTGTTCCATCACTGGATAAATTTCTTTATTAGAAAGTTATTTTCTGTTTTGAGCTAAAACGTGTCTCCCCATAACTTCTTTCCATTACTCCTAATATTGTAGTTGGGAGGTTAAATGGTACAAATTCAATCCTTCTATTAAGTGATCACTTTCATTTGTTCCAAGAGAATCTTTTGTTCTCCAATATAATCTATCCCCATTCCTTCTACTGTTACTCATTTTCCATACTTCTGAGTTCCTTCTAAGTTGTTTTCCTAGAAATTCACTGTGGTTTGCCTGTATACTTCTCAAATGATAAGACACAAGACTTAATGTAGGCTTTAAATCTGAACTACGGAAAATGAAACAGGATTATACCCTCCCTGTTTTATACTCTGCTTCCATTTTTACTTTCTAAAATTACATTAATAATTGTGGCAATCATACAGTTGATTTAAATGTTTAATTTATTTTTCTCTGGCTGAAGTGAGATTAAAAGGACCAATTCACAAAACAAGTAAGACAAGTATATTAATAGAACTCATAGTCACTGATCCAAAAATTTCAATATTACCACAGCATGCTTGGGGCTGGAATATGTGTAGAATTGTGGAAAGAAGGAAATGGATGGAGTAAGTCTCTGAAGAGTTCTGTAAATTCTTTACAATAATTAAACTGTCTTTACATCCTTTGGCATTTACATTTTCATTTCACTTTTAAACCTTCATCTAGATGTAAAAGAAAATGGTGAAGTCAAACCGTATTCTGTTGAAATGAGTAAAGGAGAGCTGTAGAATCTAATAAATTCCTTGGAATCAGCTATGGGTAGTCCTGCAGTGGAAATAACTGGGAATGATGAATACCAGCACTATCAGATTTCCCTGCTACAATGAGAAGCAGGGCAAATACTGGGTGATAAGAAAAGCTGTAATGTATTTTGCCAAGCTGAGAAAGCAGCAGTGATGAGTTGACAAAGAAAAAAATTGATCAACTTCCATTAAGAACAGGAAATTACATGACTGACAGGAAATGCTTAAAAAATGAAGTAAAGATGAAAAAGCTATAGTAGCAATTTATATTTTCATTGTTTTGCTTCATTTATTAACTATTTGAGAAATCTTTATAGATGTTCAGTTTTATTGAAAGCAATAGTATGTTCTAAAGTAATTAAACATACAAAGCACAAATATACCGGAATATTCCTTAAATAAATAGGTGACTAACAAGGCCATGTATATGTATATATATAATTTTTATTAATTCATGGCATTTTTAAAAATAACTTTTTAAAAGAATTTATATTGTATATGTATATGTATATATAAAACTCAGGATATCCCATCTTTCATATTTCAAAGGGAAGACTATAGAATATAAACTTTGTTAGAGAAAGAAGCTCCTCTTCAGTCATAAACAAGGAAAAAATACTCTAAACTTGTGTGAACAGTTCTGTGTGAATTCTAGAAACTAAAATATTGTACTAGAACACAGGAAAGAATTAAAACAATGCTGTTGCTTCTTTGGTTCTGTATCTGATTTATTCTGATAAAAAGAATAAATGTCATTGTATGGTGTATATTTTACTGTCCAAGTATCAGCTAAGACTATATATAGGCCTATTTTTGTTATAAACTGTTAATTTAGCAATTTTGGATGTTAACTTCATTGGAAAGCAAATCATTTTTAACTTCAGTTAACCTTAAATTCAAGCATTCTGAACAAATAAAGAATGCCACACTTTAAATATGTATATATGGACAGATGTTTCTGCTTATATTGATATCCTGATCCAAAGCTTCAGGCCAGTTTCTTCTTCAGCTTAGACCCAGGCTGCATCATCTTTTCCTTTTCCCCTAGAGGCAGGACAAATTTAGATCCCAGTTAAAGAAATATTTTCTGAGATCTGGCCAAAAGTTTCTCAATGTTACCCCTAGATGAGGCCGTTGGGAGAAGCTGAGTAATCCAGGAGGATCAGAAACAAACCTTGGCACATTTATTAAAAAGTATATTGGGGGACTGTAGCTCAACTGGAAGGGCTGAGCACACTCACGGGTATTCTGGGCCAAAACTCCTCCAACGTGGGCTGCCGAAGAGCCAGAGCTCTGCATGCATTTGCGGCCTAGGGTCCTTTAAAGGCAGGGTTGCTATTGGTCCTTCCGAAATCAGGAAAGACCCTCAGTTCCCTTTGTATCTGCTTGTAACAGCCTTTTCAGGCTATTTAAAGCAACATAGTTACTGCATGGGCTCCAACTAATTGCATTACATGAAAATGCTATCTTCAAACACCCACCCTCTTTTAGAAGCCTCCTCTGAAGCTTGGATGTGAGCATCGCCATGTTTGGCTTTGTTGCACATTTTCTCCTGCTGAAATGGAGACCAAGGCTGACTTGCCTCCTCCAGGAGAAAGCAACTAAATTTGGAAATCTTCCCTCTCCAGATTCTTTAATTCCCACTCAACAGCTTCAGGTAAGGTACAGCTCAGAAGTCTTGTATTGTCTTTTCCACTTTCTTATAACCCTGAATTTTATTTTCTCCATATGAAAAAGTAAATTAGAATAGCTTCCTCGTGATGGCAGTTCGTTGGATTCTCATCTACAGAACACGGCCTCCAGCAATCAGAACCAGTCTAAATAAGTTTTACGTTATATGTGTTTTATTTTTAAGTATATAAGTAAAAATACTTAATAAAAATAAAGATATGGCACTTAAGTTGAAATATTTGCTGAACCACAAAATTAGACAGGCCAGGAATAAATTTTGGAATGACAAATTTATTCTACACCCTATTATTTAATTACTCAAGTCACATATACCATATTTCCTGGCCTTGAATATCAGGCAAAAGGGAAGAATTTTCATTTTCATTAAGAAGGAGAAATCTAGAACAGCCCAATTATCTATTTTAAAATAAAAGCAAAATATTATTTTTTAAGAAATCATTCAATTTTTTAAAAATTAAATATGGACAAATATATGAAGAAAGAGATTTGCAGAGAAGACAGCAGAAAACAGTACTCACACACACATAATAATGACTCAAAGAAAATGAGAAAGCACAGAGGGACACTGGACAAAGAGGACATAAAAGAAGATGAAATGATTCAGAGGGAGAGGCAGCTTTTTAGGAGTTGTCTCCAATTGTCTGCCATGGATATCATGCTGTTTACTTGGAGTGAGAATATATCCCCATAAAAAATAAAGTCCTTGCTACTTTGCTCGTTTTTAACAAACTGGTGATGCCAGTGTTTTGCTTATTTTTTTTTTTTTTTACTTTTTGTCCTGAATACAAGCAATTGTTTTCCTGATTGATTACTATTAGGGCTCATTCATTTATTAAGACAATGTCTAATAAGCACCTGTAATGTACCAGACACTGTCCTTGATTCTGGGAATACATAGTTGAGTAAATCAAAGTCCTCTTCTTATATCCAGGTGGATGAGACAGAAGATGCAAAGTATCTAATACAACGTCAGGCAGTAATATGTGCTTTGAAAAAAAATTGGCCATATGGGTTGTGGTAAAGAATTTGGGTTTTATTTTAAGTGTATTTAAAAGACTAAGAGCAAGTGTTTGACAGGAATGGGTTTCGTAACACTACTAATGTAGCTGTTATGTGGCAAATAGACTCTAAGCACATAAAAATGGAAGCAGATAGACAATGTAGGAGGCTCTTGCAAGAATTCTGGTGAGAATTTCATGGTGGTATGGATAAGGATGATAGCTGATGGGCATCGTCAAAATTGATCAGATTCTGAATATGTCTGACAATGGGGCTTAGAGGATACGTTGAGTGTCTGGATGTGGGATATTGAAAGAAGTGGTATGGATGTGGCTAAAGTTTGTGACTTGAGCAACTGATTAAATAGATATACCATTTATTGGGATAGAGAAGAAGTATGGAGCAGCAAGTTAGTGTGAGAATAATCAAGAGCTCAGTCTTTGGCATGTTATGTTTAAGTTGTTTATTAAATATCAAATGGAAATATCCAGGAAAAAGTTAGGTAGACAAATCCACATTACAAACATCAAGGCTAGGAATAGAAAATTCGGCTTTATCTCATATGGATAGGATAGTATTAAAGCCAATGGCTAGATGACAGGTCACTTACAGAGAGCGTATTGCTGGGGAAGAGAAAAGAACTGAGGACTGGGTCCTGATAAAACATGTCAGATCAGCCAGAAGCTCTAGTACAGGAGTCTCAGATAAAAGAGAGTAATGAGAACGAATAGTCAATGCACATATCTTCAATTAAAGTAATTCCAGTTTCATAGGACTTTCAATGATACAGCACTGTGTATGTGTATGTTTTCCTCTAAGCGCCAAAATAGATGTAGGGAATACCATCGTGAGTTACTTTCCCATCCCCTGATAAATTTCAAATGAGAACTGAATACTCTAATTAGGGTATATTTCAGTTAAAAGAGAATCATGTTAGTTTGTATTCTGTAACTCATTCATTCTTGCCAACTTCATTTAAAAATGCTTATTCAAAGTGATACTACATGAAGCTTACTCCACTTCAGCAATAAAATTTTTAACTACAAAGAGACCTAAGTTAAAACTAAGGAGCTATTTGGAGAATTGTGCTTACATATGTTATTAAATACTGAGAGAAATCAACAATGAAAATTGTGGGATTTCTTTCACTGATATCTTTAAAAATAAGAGGGACACAAATATCTGAATTGGTCCCATGGTACGCAATCCTTGATTAAAAGTCATTTTCCTCATGTCTTTTCCAACATTCCCAATATTACACAGAAAAGAATTCTGACTGAAACTATGCATGCAATAGCATTAAAGATTATAATTGTAAACAAACTCTTGCTTGGTACAATATTTTCTTCTCTATATTTCCTCAGAGATTGAACTGTACAATTATTTAAATCCCCATAAGCTTCAACCAGATTAATGTTTCTACACTAGACCAGAAGTCCCAGAATGGCATGACCCTGTTTTATGTAGTGCTGAGGACACTAGCAAAGACAGGTGTTTAACGGATCCTAGTGGCAGTGGTGGTCATGACAGTGATGCTGTAGTCAGCACACACACCCACAGGGTCCTGACATCCTCCCAGTATCACACTGGGGGACAGACTCCTGAAAATCTCTCAGTGGTCTAAAACTATGTTACCAATTGAGTTAAGAAATTCAGAGAACATTCTAAAGAGAAAATTTCTGTAGCATCTTTTGTAACATGGCAATGTCTTGTCATTGCAGTTTAGAGAGAAAAAATGAAAAACTCAGGAGGGAATAATCACTCTGACACTGTGAGTGAATTCATCCTCCTTGGATTCCCTTGTACCTGGGAGATTCAGATCTTCCTCTTCTCACTCTTCTCGGTGACCTATGCCCTGACACTTATTGGGAACCTGTGCATTCTCTGTGCTGTCATGTGGGACCACCATCTCCACACACCCATGTACATCCTGCTAGCCAATTTTTCCTTCCTGGAGATCTGGTATGTCACTTCCACTGTCCCTAACATGCTAGCCAACTTTCTCTCAGAGACCAGCACCATCTCTTTCTCTGGATGCTTCCTCCAGTTCTACTTCTTCTTCTCCATGGGCACCACCGAGACCTTCATTTTGTCTGCCATGGCCTTTGACAGGTACCTTGCAATCTGCAGGCCCCTGCACTACCCCACCATCATGACAGCTCAACGCTGCATCAGAATGGGAGCCTGCTGCTGGGTGTGTGGTTTCTCCTGCTTCCTCCTTCCAGTTTATCTCATCTCCCAGCTTCCTTTTTGTGGTCCCAATACTATTGATCACTTTCTATGTGACCCAGGACCCCTTATGAAGTTGTCCTGTGTGCCAGCTCCTGCCACTGAGGTCACCTGTGCCGTCTTTAACTCAGTCCTCATTTTCTCCACCTTCCTCTTCATCACCAGCTCCTACACTCTGGTAGTCAGAGCTGTGCTGAGAGTCCCCTCAGCAGAAGGCCGGAGAAAGGCTTTCTCCACTTGTGGCTCCCACCTAGCAGTGGTATCCCTGTTCTATGGCTCCATCATGGTGATGTATGTGAGCCCAACATCAGGCAATCCAGTTGGCATCCAGAAAATTGTGACTTTATTTTATTCTGTGTTGACTCCACTCTTCAACCCATTGATCTACAGTCTCCGGAATAAGGAGGTGAAGGAGGCCCTGAGAAAGCTGTTTAGGACTTTGAGATTTGGTCAAAAACAACCTCTTAAGAGCTAGAATTCATAATGCATGGATGTGTAAGACACACAGTGGAATTAAAATATAGTAGATTAATGGACTTAAGTAAATTCGAGAGAAATTTTTGGCATGCATTTAAATGAATCAGATAGCAAATAAGATCATACAAATACTTGCATAAGTCATTTGTCCTAGAATTGTATTAACATTCTTTATTAACACTTGACATGGAAGCAGGAATATGCCAGACATTCTCAGGCAGTTTTCAAGACAAAGCCGTGTATAACCCAGACACCAACTGGTCATTTTCTATCCCTTGCAGATTTGGATAAATTTACCTCTAACCCTCAATTTCACTGTTATTAGAAGCCTAGAACACACCCCATCACACTATCTCCCTGCACACACACACACATACCCACACATGCACACACACGAACCATACAGACATACATGTGCACTTCTCTCTTCCCACTCTTTAATTCTCCTATTGTCTTGTTTTGATCGTGTCAGTCTGGATGTGAGAACCAGCCCCTTCAGTGTTTTATCCAAAAAGGCAGTCACCTCCAGCTTTATGTGGGTACATTAACCTGACTGAGATTGGGGTCGGGGAGAGTCAGAGGAAGGGCCACCATACCGAACACCCAGTCTTTCTCATTGCACCTGATCTGTCCCTCCCTTCCTCAGCCTCTTCCCACTACTCCCAAGAGTGGCCAGAAAATCCTGCCTTTCTTATTCATACTAATGCTGTCCACATGGAAGCCCTTCAGGATCTGGGATTCTTCCTCAAGATGGGCTTGTCAAAACTTTGCCTTTCAGCAAATCTAATTACTGGGTGGAATCTTTAAAAACAATTTTCTTCAACTGGTTACTCTTCACATTGTTTTAGTTTCTTAAAATTTGATACCTTCCTTCTTTATCTTAGTACCAACGGGGAACACTCAATGTAAAAAATTAATACATAGAGACAATGTAGAGGTGAGACCTGGAGATGGGATTACCTGGACAAGGTAGCACGGAAGAAGAGAAGTGAATGGCATGGAGTCAGGTAGGGGAGAAACATAGGCAAATAATAATGATTCATATTTTGTTTTATGATTTAAAAGGTGTTTTCCTTCCAACATAGGTTAGAATGAACTAGCTGCGCAGAGAGAGGTGGGGGCAGTGTGTCAGAGGATAGACATAAAGCAGTATGGCCAGTGTGTGAAATGAGATATGTTACTCTCCAGGTAATTTTCACAGTGGCCGGGAATCATCAGAGTGCACTTGGTATATGAATCTTACTCTGAGAGGGCTCAATCTTATCTACTAGTGAAATTGTTCCCTATTCCATAAGAATAGAAAAGGGCCAAATTCACTGAGGTATTTTCATTCTAGATATGCAAAGGAGATTCACACTCTGTGTAGGGTGATAGTACAGCTTAATTGAAAATGTGAGTGGAGGGCCAAGGCTAGCCTATAAAATTACAAAATCAGAAAGCAGCTCCTCAGTTGCCAGGTTGACCAGTAGTGCCTTTGTAGAAATTTTAAAAAGCACACTGTATAATGTTGAATTATGTCCCCCAAAAGGTATATTCAGGTCCTGGCCCCTAGTATTTGGGAATGTGACCGTATTTAGAAATAAGGTCTTTGCAAATATGTTTAGTTAAGGATCTCAAGATGAAAACACCCTGAATTATCATGGGGCCTAAATCAAATGACTGATGACCTTATAAGAAGAAGAAAGAACCCACACAGAGACACCAGGGAGATGTGAATGTGGAGGCAGAGATTGGAGTGAAGTGTCTACAAGCCAAGAAACATCAAGGTTTGCCAGCAACCACCAGAAGTTAGGAGAGAGGCATGGAATGTTTCCTCTTTCAGAGCCTCCAGAAGAAACCAACCCTGACAACACCTTGATTTCAGACTTCTGGCCTCCAGCATTGGGAGAGAAGCCACACAGTCTGTGGTCATTTGTTATGACATCATTAGGAAACTAATACACACACCTCAGAAGGGACCATTCTTACATCAGAGTGCACACTTTGGCTCCCAGGGCAAAGGCTGGGAGACAGTCATCACACCCACTTTTGACCAGGTTTGCTTCCACCATGGCAATCTGCAGAGCCTTGTACAATGGCCCAAGGTACAGGAGGGAAGAAGTAAGCTGCATGTAGCCTTCACTACATTTTCTCATTAGAAATATTGAATGACAAGGGAAGCCAATTGTTTAACTTTCCAACTCCCCCAAAAGAAAGGGGGAGAAGAATAAAGGGATCAAAACCCAACACATCAGTATCCATTGATTATCTCTTGAACTAAAACTCAGAATTCTGTTCTCACCCCAATATTTACTTTTTCTATTTATATTTCTTTACCAAAGATCAATATATATTCAATACAAATGTTCATAAAAATAATTTCAAAAAGGGATTAGCATCAATAAGAAACTTTAGAATGGTAGCCATGTGTAAAGGAAATATACGAAGGGAAGAAAAATATAATGGAAGGAAAAATGCCTTTCATAATAGCAACAAAACTGTAATATACCTTGAAATAAACTCCCCCCAAAAGGGTGACTTCTGTGTGAAGAAAACTGTAAATATTTACTTTGAAACATTTTAAAAATGACATGAATAAATGAGAACATGTACCATGTTTCTGGATGTGATGGATAAATTAGTAAATTTGCCATGTCATCCCAAATAAATTTGTAAATTTGATGAAAGCATTAAAATAATAAAACTAACCTCAAAATCATATCAATTAAAATGTTGAGTAATTGGAGATTATGTGAATTATAGTACATCCAGAGTATAGAATATCATGCAGCCATTAAAAATCATGTTTTGAAATATCTTTCATGACTTGAGAAATGCTAACAATATCATGCTAACTTTGTCTTTTTCCAAAATATAAAAGGCATACAAATTTGTTTCCAAATTTATTTTATAATTAGGAAAGTACAGGAAAAAAGTACATCAAAACTTCACAGTTGCAGTCCCTGGGTGGTGAAATTAAATGATTTTGCTCAGCATTTATATGTGTTTTATAAATTTACTGTGATAACCATGTTCTTTTTTCTTGTTAAAATTAAAATGCTTTTGAAATTTTAATTCAAAAATCTCAACTTGACAGTGTTAAAGACTTGTTCTTTATTTCTAATTCTGCCCTCTGAGTGAGGTGAGGAAGTATCATGCTTCAGGAACTGATAGTGGGTCAGCATATAAAGGGACTTTGGTCTGGAGTCCATGTGCTGCTGGCTGAAGCAGCCACTGAGGAGCCTTGAGCAGCAAAATCTGTAAAGCAGCTAGGTGATATACCCTACCCACAAAACTAAAATTGTTTCAGAACCAATATGCTGAGTACATGCCTTGCCCTTCACAGAAAATTAATGCATAAATACGTACATACATATATACATGCACACACAATGAAACTTATATCTTACATTCCCTCTAAATGGTCTTAGAAAATTTTCTTGCTGCCTAGAACTCATTTATGACCCAGAGTCTATATCAGCGCAGCATGTGTGGTTTGGGGAGCTTTGGTGGCTTCCCAATATTACCAGTGGTATAAACTCATCACATAAGTAGACAAAGTATTACAGAGGTCCCATCTTCTTGGTTTTTTACTCTTTCCCCAGCCCTGTTCTCCTTTATAACATCTGCATTTCCCCTTATCCATCTCAATTCTTCAAGCTTCCTCATTACACAATCAGCCCTTGAGAAATATCTGAAACTGTAAATAAATTAACCATCCACCAAAAGATAAAGTGTTAAAAACACAGTGGTATGTATACAAGATAGAATGCCTTACCAATATTTATAAAAAGTGTTTTAAAGACAGTCCTACAATATGAATAAAGGCTTAAAATATTTTATTAAGTGAGAATAATAGGATTGAAAATTGTGTAGTTATTTTATAATTAGAAATAGGTTAGGAATGGAAGGGAAAGAAGGCAGCAAGGTATTAATAATGATTTGATTTAGATGGACTGGTAGTGCCATTAATATTTTTCTATATTTTTTATATTACTCAATTTTTCTTGGTTTTACTTTCTAAAATAATTTGATAATGAGTATAATTAATGTCTTACAGTGATTTGCAACTTAAAAATATTCAAACCTTTATGTAAGTGCAAAAAGTGCTAATGTCATTTCTGGGATGTATTGAGTGCTCGAAAAGAATTTTGGAAAAATATGCTGGTGAGTCTCAAGCCTTTGCAGTTGTTTCGTTGAGACAGTCTCCTGCTCAGCCTTCTGGATATCATGCCTGTGTGTGAGACAGATACTCCATTTGTGCACTGCAACAACAAGCTGAATTTCCTCAAAAGTTTGGCTTTACTTTCTACATCTCTTTCCTGGCTTTCCAATCTTTATACCAAGTATCCTTTCCTTATGAATTTCATCCCATAACATATATGTACTCGACATTCTCTTTAAGACCTTAAACACAAATGAGTAACACTAAGTATCCTAAAAGTGCCTCCCACCTTGCAAATAAAATACTGTTCACATTATTCTTATAGGAACTCCCTGACCTATGAGCTTAATACTAGCAAAGTGCACATTGTTCCCCATCCTACACATACTCAGAAGCACTGACCACTAAATTGTCAGGTTGTATTACTTGGACATTGATTATGATATATTTTCTCTTTCCCTCAATTTTCTTTCCCTCCTTTTATACTTTCCTTCATTCCTTTATTAATTTTTCTGATTTTTCATTCATTTCCCAAACATTTATGAAGTGCCTCCTCTGTGCTGAGTGTTGGGCCTAGCTTTGGGGAAACAAAGGAATGGAAAATAGTCACAAAACTTAGATACTGAAAGAAGGAGAAAACGATGCATATATGAGGTATATATAGCATGAGTGAGAGCCAAACTACATGAGGTTAAATCCCAGCTCCCCACTTTACTAGAAATATTAGCTTCAACAGATTACTTAACTACTTGGTAGTCAAATCTTCATTTATAATGGGGATTAAAATTTCATTTTATAAATTGTAATGAGAATTTTGTGAAATAATACATGGAAAGAGTTCAGAATTAAGTAATTGCTCATAAAAAGTTAGCTGTGAAATATAAACAAGTAAATATTTAGCAGTGGTATGATAAAGTCTACATCACTCCTAAAGGAAGGAAGCTAATATTGTTATGCCAGAAAGGAGATAATCATGCTTGGGCTGAGCTTTGAGTGGTAAATCTGGAATGATGGGAAAGGCAAAATTAATATAAGGACCAACAAAGTCTGAAAGTCACAAAGAACATGCACATTTGGCAGCCTGTAATCAATGAGAAGCTTATTCACCATGCTCTTTCAAAGTATACAGAAAACATAATTTCAACTCAAGAGCTGAAGTTACTAATGAAAGACAGAATAACACAGTGCTTGTGAGCATAACTTCTAATGCCAGACTCCCTGAGGTCAAGTCCCAGCTCTCTCATTTTTTAGGTGTGTAGAATGTGCAAACATGGCAGTTTGCCTGAGCTCTATGCATCTGTTTCTCCATCTATAAAATGAGAATAATAACAATTGATTAGTTTATAAAGTTGTTGTTAGTAATTGCAAAGTGTTTAGAACAAGTCCTGGCTTTAAATAAAAAGGAAGGGAAAAAATATTTTGGGCATCTAGGCAAAAGGCACATGTGAGAGAAAGAATATGATATCACATTTTTCAAGAACAGTGCTGGGGGCCGGCTGTAGCCCAGTGGATAGGGCACCAGTACACCACATGGGAGGCCCCGGGTTCGGTTCCCAGGGACCTATCCTACCGGGCAGACCGCCAGAGAAGGCAAAGCCGCCATGGGCGGGGCAGAGCCACCGTGGGCAGGGCAAAGCCGCCACGGGCAGGGCGAGCCGCCCACAAATGGAGCAAAAAGCTGCCTGGGAACGGAAGCAGACCCGCCCACAAGTGGGGCAAGCCGCCTGCGCAGTGAGCTGACTCGGCGTGTCGCCACAGTGGGGGGAGACAAAGCAGACATAGAACACAAAAAATGAACACACAGCAAGACCAAGCAGAAAGGGGAGAGATATGTAACAACAAAAAAAGAAGAACAGTGCCTTATGTTTTATGAAGAAATATATTTAAGATACACAGGGAAAGAAAATATGAGGCAGGAATATTATATCCTGCAAAATTGACTATCAAGTATAAGGGGAATGAGTTATCAATGTGCAAGAACTCAGGGTTATTGTTCCCATGAGCCTGCTGCTAATAAACAATCTTCAGAACCAAAATGATTAGAGATACACAGACATAAAGAGTGGTTGTGAGAATTATAATGTTAACCAAAATAAGGATTAAATGGGAGAGATTATCTTTTGTGACTATATAATCTGACAACATAGATACTGTACACTATAAAAAGGAGGAGAATGAGTACAGCACAATTGTTTTTAGTAATCATGTGGTGATCATATTTGTATTGCCATTCTGAGTCTGTGTGTATTTAAAGACGGGTCAAGCAAACAAGTAGTTATGGATTATTACCCAGTGTATCCATCTGAACATGGATGATAGAGATCAGACACAATGTAGAAGAGGTAAAGTAAAAAACTCTGTAGTTCTGAATTTGAGTTAGAAATATCATTATCAACTCACAATATAGATCTTGAGAGAGATACAGATACAGATATTTCCTAGCTCAAGCCACAGGAAAGGCCTAGAAACAATGTCTAGCACAGGAGCAATGATGCTGAGCTTAAAATAAAACTTTTTTTTTCAAAGATACCAAGGTTTCTTAAAGAAATGTCTTATTCTAGATCTAAGGCAACACATGGACAAGATAAGTCTGGAGCTTCTTGACATACCTGATAACAAGGAAGTGATCAACAACTATACTAAAGTCGTGTCAAAAGGACTCAGAAGCCAACCCTAAAAGGCTTCCACTGGCCAAATATGGGACAATTTTGATTCCAGGAAGACTAAGAATTGCAATGGATTCAAACCTGTCCAAATACATTTAAATCCATGACTACACTATTTTTAAGCCATCTGAGTACCTCCTGAAGATGGCAGGAAACCAATTCTCAAAAATTGCATAAATAAAAGGAATTAGTCAAGTATTTACCCAACCTGTTCTATGTAAACTATTCCTATACACTCTAACTGGGGTGGGAGTTGATGCCATTTGGGGTTCCCTGGTATCAATCCCAGCTCAGATCCTGTATCTATATTCCTTTTAATGGCTAAGTATTCCTTTTCTCCAGTGTAGACTTACTCTCTGGTAAATGGTTATAGTTTACTTTTGATAAGATTAGAGACTACGGATTGTATATACTTGTGGTGACATTGCAAGCTTCTCCTTCAAGTGGGCTCAATCTCCTTCTCCATCGTTGGGCTTTTCGGTTTAAGAACGGGCTTAATTTGGAAATTGACTTGGGGCACTTCTCAAGTTTGTACTTTTGGTTTACTGATAGCTCTACTTCTCTTGCAAATAAATTGTGGGCCTGGTTTTCAGTACATTCTTTTATATGGTAGCCGAGGCAATTGGCTCTTTAAAAATTTCTACAAAGGCCTTTTGACTTTCATAATGTCTCAATTGATCATTGGCTGACTTGAAACTGTCATATTTTCTTCAAGGCTTCTAAGATTGTTAGCAAAAGTCAGTCTTCTCCATAATCTTTTTATTTTTTTATTTTTATTTTTTTGTTACATATCACCCCCTCTCTGCTTGCTTTTGCTGTGTTCATCTTTGTGCTCCTCTGTGTCTGCTCTGTCTCCCCCCATTGCAGCGACGCGCCGAGTCAGCTCACTGCGCAGGTGGCTCTGCTCCATTCGCTGGTGGCTTTTCTGCTTCCATTCACAGGCGGTTTTTTGCTTCCGTTCACAGGCGGCTTGCCCTGCCCGTGGCGGCTTTTTGCCCTGCCCATGGTGGCTCCGCCCCACCCACGGCGACTTGCCGTTTTCAAGGCTGTCTGCCCGCCCAGAGAGGCCCCCGGGAACCGAACCCGGGGCCTCCCATGTGGTGAACCGGCGCCCTATCCACTGGGCTATGGCCGGCCCCCATAACCATTTTTTTTTAAATACCATCACTCTCATACTATTCACCACATAAGCCAACATCAACACATAAACCAATATTTCCCTTTCTATTTGCACTTCAAACACCACAGTGAATGTCTTGGGAATCATAATGTAGGGCCTACCAAGGATTATCATACCTTACTTACCAGCAGCAAAGGATCCTTAACTGTCATTCATCTAGACCCAAATATCCATTCTGAGGGTCAGCTTTCTAGGGAATTTCTAGTGTCATGTTTTATCCTAGATTCCTTCAGAAAGTGGAACCTGAGCCAAAGACTAGCATGGGGTAGTTCATTTTGGAAAGTTATCCCAAGAAATAGGGGTGTGGAAATAAGAATTAAAAAAGAAGGGAAGCCAGTTCAAGGATATGGTATCAAACTAGTCAATGTTGTGGGTAGCAAAGACCAA
>PVKH010013818.1:0-16708 GCA_004027955.1 Chaetophractus vellerosus
GAGACCCCCACCTACTACAAGTTCTTGTACATGTTTCCCTATGTTATCTTCTAGGTGTTTTATGGTTATGTCTTTTACATTTAGATCTTTGATCCATTTTGAGCTGCTTCTTGTATAGGGAGTGAGAGAGAGGTGTATAATGTCAGTTGATTTTCTTATGTTGAACCACTCTTGCATACCAGGAATAAAACCCAGTTGATCATTTATGTGTAAGTATTTTCATATGCTGTTGGATTTGATTTGTAAGTATTCTGTTGAGAATTTTTCTATGTTCATAAACTGTGTTGGGTAATTTTCCCTCCTTAATTTTTTGGAAGCATTTCAAGAGGATTGGTAATAATTCTCAAAATATTTGGTAGAATTCACCTTGAAAGCCATCTGGTCCTGGACTTTTCTTTGTTGGAATATTTTTGATGACTAATTTAATATCTTTGCTTGTGATTGTTTTTTTGAGTTCTTGTATTACTTTGTAGAGTCAGTGTAGGTTGTTTGTGCATTTCTAGGAATTTGTCCATTTCGTCTAGATTGTCTAATTTATTGACATGCAGTTTCTCATAATATCGTCTTATGATCACTTTTACTGTTGTAAGGTAGATCATAATGTTCTCCATTCACTCCTGATTTTACATATTTGTATCTTCTCTTTTTTTCTTTGCTAGTTTTGATAAGGGTTTGTCGATTTTATTGATTTTCTGGAAGAATCATCTTTTGGTTTTCTTTATTTTCTCTACGTTTTTTTTTTTTGTTGTTGTTGTTGTTATTGTTCTCAATTTCATTTCTTTCCACTCTAATTTTTTTTTTCCTGCTTGCTGAGATTGGTTTGCTGTTTTCTTCCTAGTTTCCCCAGTTGTTCAGCTAGAGCTTTGATTTTAGCTCTTTCTTCTTTTATAATATAGACATTTAGGGCTATAAATTTCCCTCTCAGCACTGCCCTTACTGTGTCACATAAGTTTTGATAAGTTGTGTTCTTATTTTCATTCATCTTGATATATGTACTAATTTCTCTTGCAATTTCTTTTTGACCCACTGATTGCTTAGGACTGTGCTATTTAGCCTCCATATATTTGCAAAATTTCCCCTCTTCCACCTATTATTATTTCCAGCTTCTTTCTATTATGATCATAGGAGATGTTTTGCATAATTTTAATCTTACTAAATTTATTGAGAGCTGTGTAGTGACCCAACATGTGATCTATACTGGAGAAAGATCCATGAGCACTTGAGAAGAATGTATAGTCTGCTAATTTGGGGTGCAATGTTTTGTATATGTCTGTTAGGTCCAGCTTGTTTATCATATTGCTCAAGTTCTCTGTTTCCTTGTTGACCTTCTGTCTGGTTGTACTATTGATGTGAGTGACACGTAGAAGTCTCCAATTTTCATTGTAGAAATGTCTATTTCTCCTTTCAGTTTTGCTAGAGTTTGCCTCATATATTTTGGAGCACCTTGGTTAGGTGCATAGATACTTATGACTATTACTCCTTCATGGTGGATTGTCCTTATTATTAATATACAATGGCCTTCTTCATCTCTTATCACTTTTTATTTTTTATATTTTGCATTTATAGTCTGTTTTGTCTGACACCAGTATAGCTACTTCTGCTCTTTATTGGGTACTATTTGTGTGAAATATATTTTTCTAACCTTTCACTTTCAGTCTATTTGCACCCTTGAGTCTAAGTCCTTATCCATTCTGACAACCTATGTCTTTTGATTGGGCAGTTTAATCCATTAACAATGTTATTACTGTAAAGGCATTACTTACTCCAGTTATTTCATCATTTGGCTTTCATAAGTCATATCTTATTTTCATCCATCTTGTTATCTTCTTAGTTACCCTTTCTGATAGTCTTAACTTCTACACTCTCCTCCAAGCCGCTCTCTCTTCTCTTTTCTTTTCTGGCTCAGAACTTCCTATAGCTTTACCTGCAGAGCTGGATTCTTGTTTATGAACTTTCTTAGTATCTGTTTCTGTGTGAATATTTTAAATTCACCATCATATTTGAAGGACTGTTTTTCTGGATAAAGAATTCTTGGCTGACAGTTTTTCTCTTTCTGTACCTTAATTATATCATACCTTGCCTTCTCTCCTCCATGGTTTTTGAAGAGAAATGGGCACTAAATCTTATTGGATGTTCTTTTTATGTGATGTTTCTCTTTTCCCTTGTTGCTTTCAGAAATTTCTCTTTATCTTTGGCATTTGGCATTCTGAATATTATGTCTTGGGGTAGGTCTACTTGTATTTACTCTCGTTGGAGTACTCTGTGCTTCCTGGACACGTATATTCATTCATGTCTTTCATGAAAGTTGGGAAGTTTTCAACCATTATTTCCTCAAATATTCTTTCTGTCACTTTTTCCCTTCTTTTTTCTTCTGGAACTCCCATGACACATGTGTTAGTGCACTTGTGTTATCATTCAACTTCCTGAGCCTCAGCTCAATTTTTTCCATTCTTTTATCTCTCTGTTCTTCTTTCTTTATAATTTAAGTTATTGCTGATTCTTTCTTCCATGATTTCAAATCTGCTGTTGTGTGTTTCTATTGTGTTTTTAATTTCATGTATTATGTCTTTCATTCCCATAAGCTCTGTTATTTTTATATCCAAGATTTTTCAAATTTTCCTTTTTGCTCACTCAGTGTCTTCTTAATGTCTTTTATTTCTTTAACCATATTGTCCTTCAACTCCATTGTTTGATTTAAGAGATTTATATGAACCTCATTGATTAGCTGCTTCAAGTCCTGGAGCTTTGATTTGTTCCTTTGCCTAAGTCACACTTCCTTTTTCTTAGTGTGGCTTGTAATTTTTGGCTGATATCTAGGCATTTGATTCTGATGCTAGTTTACTCTGATGTTCAGTTTCTTTCTCTTGCCCAGCGATGTGCTCTTAAGTATCTGTGTGCTACCATTTTCTTTGACATTTGGTTCAACTTGTTCTACATATTTAGGATTGCCCCTGTTTAACTGCTTGAATCAGGGCTAAGGACCCCCAGTAATGGGGTGCAGGCCAGTTTCCAATTGTCTTGGAGATGGTGGCAGTAAAGGCACCTGTTTGACACATCTAATTATTAACTTTTCCTTTTTGTGCAATTTTATGGTCTTGCCAGCAGATGGTGCTCTTTGGCAAACATCTCAGCCCAGGTGCTAGACCCCAGGTGCTAGAGGGGAATGCATTCAGTTTAATTCATCAGGCAGGCATGGTGCAGAAGCAATGTCCTCAGGGCTGGCCAAGCCTCACAAACTATCTCAGAAGCTGTTCTCCACCCTTGGCCAGCTGCAGCCTCCCTTACTCTGCCTCCTCAGTAACCAGCCTGGGACAGTAAGGAGTGTGTTTGAGAAGGAAAATTAACTTTAGCTCCTTGTAGGGCTATCGGTGCAAATAATATCAAGGTCTCACTTGACCTGGAAGTGTATGACCTCTCTAATGAAGCAGATTAAATTCACTGGCCAAGATGAATTTACTGTAGGCTCTGTCCTCCCCTGTCCACTTTCTTGAGGAAGAAGACCCCTTTCATCCCCTCAATCTGCTGTCACTGTAGTCCACAGCCGTTGTAGGCTGCAGACTGTGGTTTGCTCCATAAATGGGGGGATAGGTGCCCACTGCTGCTTTTGTAGCTCTACTCTTAGGATTTTTCATCCATCTGAGATATCTTTCCTTCACCCTTTTCTCTTCTGGGTGGTGTCTCACCTTCCCCTGGTATCCTGAGCCCCAGAGCAGCCCTCCAGACAGTCTCTGTCTTTCCTCTAGCTATTTTATCTGGAAGAGAAGTCATCCCTCTGCCTCTCTAGTCCTCTGTCTTCCCCAAGACGATTATATTTTAAATTAAGAAGAGTAAAAGGACTTAAAGAAGTAAGATTTCTATGTTGTGGCAGACAGTCTGTATTTTGATTTTGGTGGTGGTTACATGATAAAATGGCATGAAACAATAAGCATATATTGCAGAAATGCCAATTTTCTGGTTTTGATATTGTACTATAGTTGTATAAACAGTAACAATTGGGGAAAAATGGGTGAGACTTCTCTGAACTATTTTAAAACTTCTTTTGAATCTATAATTATTCCAAAAAAACCCCACACATTTAAAAGATACAGGCTGTGCTTGTATTTTGGAATATATATTTATTATTTTTGTAAAAAAAGAAATATAATCCCTATGCCTTATTCTTAGGACTTGTTCAGGATTTCTTACTTTGCTTCAAATCCAGAGTTGGTCTTGATCCAGCACTGGAGACAAATAACAGGATGTTTTTTAGCATCTATTCAATCTGAACTTTACATCCATAACACTTTAAGATGAATACAATGATGATGTAAAATTTTAAATGAGAGTGATAATTTCTAAGGTGTATGTCATCAACTGAAATATATATTTGTCACTTCACATGAAGGATTAACTCAGTTATCTTTACTATTTTATATGTAATATAAATGTAATATACAATCTACAGATAAAATCTATTATAAGAGTACATCTTAATCATAATAGGTTTTAACTGCCTTCTTTGGGCCATGTGCATTAAATATATAATCTTATTTAAATTCACAACAGTCCTGCATAATGATATTATTTTTCAATTTTTTAATGGGAGATTAAGGTGAAACTTTAAGATTACCCATTTAGTTAATGGCAAAAGGCAGTATGTAAACCTAAGTTTATATCAGGAAAAATACAATCAGGAAATGGAAACCACACCAGGTATTTCAAATGGAAAATATTTTTAATACAAGGTTTTTCAAGCTGAGAGATCAAAAGTTGGAATGTGAGTTAACTCAGAAATTAGAAACTGAGAAGCAGCTTCTACTAGAAGGGCTGGGGAAGAAGTGCTAGTACCAGAAACTTGGAGCAGAGTAGTCCCACCTTTGATTGCCAGTGTTCCAGAGGCAATTTCAGAACAAGAAGAAAAAGAACTAGAGTGAGGGCAAAAGAAAAATAATTACATCTTTTATCTCCTCTTGAATTGTCTGTCATCCCCCCCCCCCCCCCAGTGTATTTTATTGGCCAGACTCAAGAGTCAGCCAACTGGCAGAATATCCTGGAAAACAGACTTTGCAAAACCTGCAGAACACCCAGATCACAGTGTAGATTGGGTTGAGGAATAGAGAGAAGGGTTTGGGTTGATAAAAAAGAAATTTAAAAATTGGTTTAGACTAATATTTTAAAAGCCATAATATTTATACTGCAACATACTTCCTTCAAACTAGGTATTATGCACTGATACTTAAAACATTGAAATCTTAAGGCACATTTTCTAACTCCAAGAGTTCTGAAACTATGTAATATGCACTTTGGTGCATATTACAGAAAATGCTGATCTGTTTCACTATCTTCTCAAAAGATCCTTGGTTAGACTTAGGGTGTTAATGAGGCCAAGACTTCAAGTATATTTTCTTTGTGAGCAAGTTAGTATTACTGTTCTCCATATCCACAAATGATTTTTCTAAGATTAGTTAGACATATTAATACTCTTGTTTTCCTAAAAGATGCAAATTGTTGATAGGTCATTGTAAAACACACTGGTAATATTGATAGAGGCTGTTGGACCTCCAAATTATCGGTAAGCTTCTAAACTTACAGGAAAATGTTCCTCTATAGTGTATTAAAATTTAATAGGAAAGAAAGAATTCTAGTCATTTTCTGGAAAAAAATGTTATTCTACAGAGCTGACTCAGAGATATCAATGAGGTTGACCTGATGGACTTTTGTCCCTTCTTTGGTTATATATTCTATTACCTTTTGGATGAAATTTGATGAAATAAAAATAAAATTCCTCCTTATTTCCTTGACTTCTTTCACAAAAAATAAATCAGTGTTGGCAGGATATAGTTTGGGATTACGTAGATAATTCTACAGGAAAATTAGTAAAGTATGACAATGTTGAACTTTACCCATGTCTTGGGATCCTGGAAAATAATGAAGTTTAAGAAATCACCCACCATTTGTATTCTGGAAAATGGCTTACTACAAAGAACCACCTTTTCTCCGTAACATTCACTGATACCCACCTTGTTCGGCTATGTCTAAGCCAGACACAGACCCTTCAAATTCCCATTCTTGGCCTCATAAATTATTAACAGAACAGTTGTATCCCCACTGATGAATTGAAACAGAATACTTGTTAACCAAATTTTTAGCAATGCTTCTCTCCTTCTCCCAGGTCCCTGAGTTTTTTGGGTTTTTTTTTTGGCCCATGTTAGCATACAGCCAGTCCTTAAGGGCTTTCCAAGGGAATAGGCAGGCTTCTGTTTAAAACATTCTCTGATCCAATATCTGATCATACCCCCCTTTCATCCTACTTCCATGCTTCCCCACACTTGGTTCTTTCTAGGCATGTTTACTCCTCTCTATAAACGGAAAACTCTTTTGCCTAACCCTTGAGATGCCTAGTGATATTATCATCAAAACATTTTTCCTATTGTAATAGTTCCCTTCCCCTATTGCAATTGTCCCTTCTACCCCCTCCACAACCCCCACCCTCACAGTAATCCTTTGAATAGAATCTCTCCTTACCAGGTCATGGTTTGTTAATTTGACAAGTATTATTGAGAAGAACCTGCTGGATTTTATACCTGGGAAGTGTACTATTATTGCTGGTATGGATTATTAAGAAATTAAATAGACAAAAATGCAGTTGCATCTTCCCTAACAGAAAGGAGGAAGAGAAGAATGAGAAGTCCATTTTAACATCATAATGCCTGGAGGCATATATTTAATAATGTTGAATGGATGACATGTGTGGAATAAATATAATTGGATAAAAGAAAAAGCTTTACCTTAGCTTGTACTTTTAAAACGATTTTGCTTAGGGCTTCATGGTGGTAGCATGTAATGGGATATTTGTTTCATACTGTCTCTTTAGACTTTGACTTTCATCTTGTAGAGAAGAATACTTATGAGAACTCAAGTAAATATGACCAGCAACTTGGATTAGATGGCTGATTTCCAAACAGACAGTCAAAATCAATTAATAGTTCATGAAGTCAATATAATTTCTAGTAGATCTTTACCATCATTTTGAAAATGAAGTATCATAGAATAAGATAAAAGAATTGAGAAGTCAGAAATGAATAGAATCAGAATAGCTCAGAAGATAAGAAGCATTTGGTGAAATGTTTATTTTGGTTATATACATCTCTGTTTATGTGTGTTTGTGTGTGTGTTCTGGGTTGATATAAAATGTGTTCCTCACTATGTTTTAGTCAAAAATGTTTGAAAACTACAGTGAAAGAGATCTGACTGAAACAATTCTGTACTAACTTGCTGCCTATCTAAGTAAAATCACTCTGGCTAGTTTCCTTCCACTGCTAGCTGAAGGTAAAAGAAGAGTGAGTTTAATACCTTAAAATGTTAATTCTTCATGGAAACATCCATTTTGGATTTGGCCTTCTTGGTGCCATGTGCATTAAATATTCATTCTACCCCCATTTGACTCTAGATGAATGTTAAGAAACTGAATATGCTTAAAAACCAATGTTTGTCATCATCTTGTAGGATTATCTCCATTCTGATTCACATAGGCTATTTTACAGATCTGAAACTCCTTTCACTTGGTAATTAGTTCTTCAGACTGGGTTTAAATACTAATCCTATAGTGTAACCTTATTGGTTATTTGGGGTTGGGGGAGAGACTTGTTAGGGTGGGGACCTTCTTAGCGTACACATTTTGATGAAGAAAGCTGCCATGTGGGAAAAGTCCACACGGAAAGGAACTAAGGGTGGCTTCCAGCCAACAGGCAGCAAGGAACTGAATGCTGCCAACAACCACATGAGTTTAGAAGCAGTTCTCTAGTTGAACCTTCAGATGAAAATCCAACTCTGGCTGACAACACGCTTGCAACTATTTGAGGGGCACTCGAGCTATATCCTCACCCACAGAATTTGTGGGATTATAAATGTGCTTTGTTTTAAGTCACTAGTTTTTGGGTTAAATTGTTATACAGTCATTGATAACTAATACATTGGTCTATACCCCAGTTCTTAATCCAGACAATTTGACATTGTCTGGAAATATTTTGGGTTTTTACACTGGAATCTAATGAGTAGAGGCCAGGAATACTGCTAAATATTCTGCAGTGCAGTGCACAGGACAGCCCTACAGCAACAAAGAATTTTCTGATCCAAAATGTCAATAGTGTCAAGGTTGAAAAACTCTGGCCGATACCCTAAAGCAGAATTCAATAACTTTGCATAACATATTTTAGGTAGCATATTCCATACACTATTTTTAATATCTACCAACTAAAGAAGAATTCCTTAAAAATACATTTCTGGTAATCCTGTTGTAGAATCAATGGCATTTCCCTCATTTCTGAAGATCACAAGATCCTTAAAAATATCCCAGAAAGAAAATTATGAAATGCATCTCCATTAGAATACTCTAACTATATTAATCCTAGAGATATATCCATTCTGAAATATATGGGTAAGCTAGAAGCTGATAAAACATCCAAATGAACTAGAAAATTTTTACATGTTAATCTCACTATAGTGATAGCTGAGGAGCCAAATTTATCTCTCTCGATATTTGGCAAGTTATGCTCTCCCTCAGGCTAAGACTCATTATGCCAAGTTATATCTTACACTGAGATAGTTGACATACAATGAAAGGAGATCCTAAAATACTGGTGGATGTGTCTGTAACTTTTCACACTCAAACTAAAGTGCTTCATGAATAAATCAATGGAAATGTCATAAGGAGAAAGCATATATTTATCCACAAATGGAACTGTAAGCAACCAGTGCACATTGCAAACAGCCAGTATGTTTCATTTATGACCTGTCCTGTCAGAGAAACAGCACAATTTGTATTGCATACAAATTGATATATTTCTGATACATAAAAGCACTGAATAGTAAGGAAATAAATACTGATATGTTTGTGCTTCTGATTTATTCAGAACAATAATATAATTATTAACTATATTGTTGTGTTATTTTTTAAGGAAATAAGAATGGCAACTATAATATTCAATTGAAGAAACAGCTCCTCAGGCTAAAGCCAAGCATTGTTATACTCAAAGTTACCATAAACATACAGCCTCTATAGAGACATGTTTTACCAACACTCATATCATACAAGCCATACAACCCATCAGTCTTGACTGCATACTACACTTTTGCCCACATAGACCAAGAAATACTGGTTAAGGATCTGTGATCCTTAACTGCTAGGGTATATTATTGTTCAAGCATATTCCTGTCTGAAATTTATTACGTAGACTAGAGGCTGGTAGTTAGAAGGCTTATTTGAGTCCACATTGTGGTTTTGCTTTGACCATGATCACGAGAAATTGTGGTTTATTTGCATGGACTTGAATTTAAAGCATACAGTGTGTAAAGTTAAAGATATTGGCTCAATATCTTCCCTTCTATTCACTACTCAAAACTTGCAGTGGCTTCTTATTTCCTACAAAAATCCCAGTCTCTGCCTGGCCTTTAATAATTTTTCTCCAAATGATTAAAAAAATATATTCCTTAGTGCTTCATATCATGACTCCTCTGCTACAGTCAAATTCAACCAGCCTGGTTCTCTTATGTCTATGTCACAGTTCACAGGGTTCACTCTACTGGAATTAACCTCATTTCTCCCTCCACAAATACTAACCTTTAAAAGTCCAGTTAATATTTTACCTCTTCCATGAGGCCTTCTTAAATTCCCATCAGGAAGATAGTTCTCTCCCTCCGCTAAACTGAAAAAATACCTTTTATTTATATGTATCAGTTCCTATTTTATATTGTCTAAATTATCCTTCATTTCACCAATGAATAATGTCTGCTATATTAAACACACATGCTTTCATCTAATCTAGATCATAATGAAAGGCAAAGCACTTAACTAAACTTGCAAATTTCGATTTAAGTTGCCCCAACACTGAATATATATCTTGCCTGGCTGGTTTTATGGGTTGAATTGTGACCCCAAAAAGATATGTTGAAGTCCTGACCCCCAGTTCTGTATTTATTTACTTTTTTGGAAAGAAGTTGTTTCACATGGAATTATGTAAGTTAAAATGAGGTCATACTGGAATGGGGTGGTCCCTTAATCCAATTTGAGTGGTGCCCTATGAGAAGATAAGAGGAGACACAGACAGTCACAGAGAGAGAAGATGCCCACGGGACAAGATAGGCAGAGACTGGGTTATACCACAAGCCAAGGAATGCCAAGGATTACCAGTCACTGTCAAAACCCGGGAGAGAGAAAGAACAGATTCTTCTCTGCAGACTTCAGAGCATGCATGACCCTCTTTGACACCTCGATTTTAGACTTCTAACCTCCCGATGTATTAGAAAATATTCTGTTATATAAGCGACCCAATTTATGGCACTTTTTCAAGGCAGTTTTAGGAAACTAAAACAACTGCTTTAATTTTATACCTGAAGTCAATCATTCAATTTATAGTAAAATCACACCAGCTGACAGGTAGAAGCACTTGCATGAAATTAATTAATCGTGGTCTATAGGAAACTTCTTAATATCAGGTATCAATCCTTAGTCTGGCACCATCAAAATAGGATACCTGATTCTCCTTATTTCATTGCTCAGTAATGAGAGTTGATCTAATTCATTTCAAAGATAAATATGTCTTTGAACGTCTAAACCATTGATTTGCCCTGGAATGAAGCTTTCTTTTCTAAGGCAATGTGGTTAGTATGCAACTGCTATAATGTGGGGGAAACACAATTAAATTTAATTAAGCAGGTTTAATGAACAAAATGTTAATACAGTTCTAGTTTATAATATCCGTCTTCAATGTGTGTTTTGTCTGATGAATTCATAGTGGCTCCCAACATTCATTTGGCTTGACTCTGCTGCCTGTCGTGGAAAGAAATTGAATGGTTCAGAATGAAGAATAAACAACTCGCCTGCTTGTATAACATTTTATTTATGGCATATGTGAGTTATAATAAAATAGAAGAGTTAAGCAGAATAGAGTCTATCTTGAAGAATAAGACACGAAGAAGCTAAAAATGAAAATGAGTGGAAGAGGCTATAAACATGGATCAGATAATTATGCTTCCTCATTAACTCTCATTGCAATCTTGTAAATGGAACTAAATAATATGCTGGCATGTTTAAAAGATTGAAAGTATTTACTTCCTAGAATTTACCTGCTAATAAAATAAATATATTCTTCTTTATAGATAGAAATTCTGCATAATTTTTGTTGTTTTATCATCACATCCTTATGGCCCTGGGCAATTAACACTTACTAATGGCATCAAAGTATCTTCTGAGGATAAGTGCAAAAGCATGAAAACTTTATGAATTGCAGGCCTGAAGATTTTGTGTATACTTGTTTTGTGAACTTGCATTATGCAATGAGGAGTTTAACTATGTGACTCTTTAAAGGTAATTCTACATAACTTTCCTTTTGGATTCCAGAGAAAGATCTAACTAAAGTGATGAAAAATAAATTTATTTTACTTATTCCTTGGAAGGCAATAGATTTTGAAATACATAGGCCCTCACTCAAATGAATAGATTCAGAATTTAGTAATATGATTGAATAGTGAATAGATAGAGGAGAATCTGAGCTAGAGTAAATGTTTAGAGTGCTAACAAGGAGATTTGGTCTTGGGAAGCAGTTTTATGATGATGATCTTTGGAAAGAAGCACAGAAGAAAGGATTCCAGAGGAAGTCCTGAAGGGAGACCATGACGCAATGCAGCAGTTTTCAAACAGTGATTCCCATACCACTTGTACTAATTTAGCTAGGATGCTCAATAAATATGCAAATTCCTGGGCCTTAATCAAAATACACTGTCATAATCTTTGAGGGTTGGACAGAAGCATTCAAATTTATGATAGAATAATTTGGTGTTTCTGATGCACACTTAAGTTTGAGAATCATTGATAATGAAAAAAACATATTTTAATTTTTCATGTTTAACTTAAAATTTATTTAAGAAAGCATCAACAAACTCATCTTTAGCACTTTCTTTATCTCTACCTACTCTTTACTTGGCATATCTGTTTTATGTTTCTTTGCAGACTGACTTTATCTGCTATATGATCTACTGGATAGAAGATGGTCACATCACAAAACCCACATTTTTGCATTTCTGTTTAAGAAACCAGTCAACCCTGAGACTGTGTTCTCTTGACCTCAATTTCAAATTCCTTAGGAAAAGATTCTCATTCGCTCATTCTAGACTAAGTACCCACCCCGGTGCAATAATTATGACCAGCAAGACAAGGTCATGAAATGACCAAAGCCTATGAATTAATTTACTAAAATTATTGAGCATATACTATTTGGCAGACAGGACTTTATGTCAGAGATAAAATAGGGAGCAATTGGGGGTGATGGAACAATGTTCCAAAAAATGAGAGAATCATAGCCTGTGCAGATTATTTAAAGCATGTCAGGCAAAAATTAAAAATCATAGTATCTAAGTGTTCAATAACAAGGGTTAGAGAAATCATAAGATACATCCTTGAAACAAATGAGTAATAATTATTTTACAAAAATATATAGAATAAAGGGAAACTGTTCAAAGTATGTTGTTATACTAAAACACATACATACCCCCAAGTTAAAATGATGACTAAAATATGATATTTTAAAATAAGTACCAAACAGAATAGATAGGGAGAGATTAGGGAGAGATCTACCAAAGTTGCTTAGTAGATGGTATGTGATTTATAGTGCTCTTTCTTTACTAATTTAATCATTTTGGGTTTTATAAAAATTTCTATAACAAATATATATTACTTTTATAACTGGAAGAAAATAAGAGGAAAGAATGACATTAATTGAGTAGCTTCCTGTTTCTTAAGCGGATTGCTAAAGATATTGCATGTGCCACTACTTTTAAGTCTGTCAACAACCAAAGAGTAAGTATCTACTCTCCATGTTTTTTGGAGCTACAGATCATTGACTTACTGAACACATCAGCCAGTGAAGACAGCTGTGGGCAGAGAACAAAACTTGCATTTCCTGTAAGGCATAGGCCACACCAGCAAGGCTTTCATACAAGAAACACTTCTCTGGATTTCATCCTTGAGATGTTCTGAACCCACATATGGCTGCATCCTGAATCCACTTGGTAGTGAGTGAATATCAATATGAAAATGATCTCTACCTAAGTTAATAGAAAAAAAGTGTCAACTGGACTGTAGTGATCATTTGCATTTTTTTAGTCATTTACAATCTACATATTCTTTTCATTTGGAGGAAATTTCAGGATAGTGGAGCGGAATTGTACCAACTCTCCTATAAAAGCAAAATGGAGAATTGTGGGGACATGGCTGTCAGGTTAGGCAGATAAGGCTCAGCTCTCACACAAACAATGGAGAAAGAGCCAAAGGCTGCCAGGGGTCCTGCTCTGGGGGTCAGCAGACCAGGACAGTGCTTCACAACTCCCAGGAGAGTGAGGGACAGAGAGATGAAGAAGCCAAAACAACAAACTGTGAGTTACTAAACCTCCTTGCCATCGAGAAGGGCTCCTATCCCCCAACCCTGAGATATTAAGCAGGGGTAAAACCTCTAGCACATTGCAGCTGAGAGACCAGATGTCTTCGTCCCTGCCAGATGTTACAAGGGAAAAGGGAAGGTGAATGAGGGCCTTTTCCTCAGTGAATTTGGCCAGTGGATCCCACTTTGAATTTCAGCTCTGGCCAGATATAAACAAAGAAAAACCCAGAGAGATACACCTCCAAGGAAAGGTGCACCAACAATCTCCATCTATTGGTCGGTCTGGAAATTACATAGACAGAAACACCTTTTAGAGCTCTCTTTACCCCATCCCTGGGAGAAAGTCTACCCCACTAGTCAGACCCTGGCATGATTTTGGTAACTTAAGCTAGGCAATTTTAAAGACTTAGGAAAAGTTGGCCAAATATCAAAGAGCTGTGAAAAAAAATAAATAACAAGAGTCAAGAGAGAGGAATTGGCCATCAGAGTAAACTCACCAACATATCAGATGCCTAGACATCATCAGCAAAAAATTACAAGCCACACACTAAGGACTGAACTTTTGGGCACAGAGAAAACAGAAACTGATTCTGGAACTTCCAAGTTTCTGGAAATCAAATTTCCAAATCAAAGTGCCCCATTTGGAGATTTAGCTAAACCTGGAAATTGTAAATCAGAATTGAAGATGGAGTTACCTAGGAAAGACTTGTGGAAAGTCTTACTGTCTGATGGCTTGGACCCCTGCTTCCTGCATGCTAAACCAACAAAGTTTTTGAGTGAGCTGTATGAACAAAACCACTGTTCACTTAGACTAAAAAGGACATGGAAAGGAGACATTGAAGGAGAAACAGCTTTAAGGAGAAAACCATGAAAGCTGAGACCTGGAATCAAGACATCGCCTTGGGCCAAGGGAGGAACTCCACCCATGTGTCCAGAGAGGGTGAGTTTGCCTCAAAGGTTGAAAAGGGTGGATGTTCCCATCCAATGTTCTGGGAGAGTTTTGCCACCCCAGGGTACAGGGAGGGTGGAGCACATTCCTCAAAGATTAGGGTGGTTAAGATCAGCACCCCATAGGTCTGAAAGGGGTGCTCCTGTCCCCAAGGATTAGGGGAGGCCAGGTGGTCAACTCGTTGCTCTGAGAGAGTTGAGACTGTATGCCAAAGGTTAGGGGGAATGTTGTCTTCACCTCACTGTTCTAGGGGTGGTAAGTCTCTAACCCAAAGATTGGGTAAGGTGTGGAAATCACCCCAACACTCTTGGAGGGTGAAGTCTGAAGCTTGATCGACACCCAGATGCTTGATAAGGGTGGAACCAAGAAAATGGCTGTTGGGCAAGCCTGTGGAAAGGGTGGGTTCCCATGTGGCCCCAAGGAGGAGAAACCATCATCTTGAGAATGACTCTCAAACTTTGAAATGGAATGGAAGATGCCCTGCAGTTTTGCTGAACTGTAGAGGATCCATGACTCATGTTTAACATCTCAATTTCTCCTTATGATAATTTAAATGTATATTCTTTGTCTTTCCTTTTGTGTATGGGGAGCAGTTAAATTGTTTTGTAAGTTTCAGAGTTCCACAGCTAGAAGGGATTTTGCCTGAAGACAAACTGTATTTCTTTGAACTGATTTTGATATGATTTTGTACTTGCAATTGTTACTAATTTAAGGGTTTTTGAATATTGTAATGTATTTTTGGAATTCAGAGGGTGGAGTGTAATGGTTTGACAGTTTTATTTAATTATGAATTCCAAAAATATAAATTGGATTATGCTTGTAAACTGATCTGTTCATCTGGGCATGATTAAGTTATGATTAGGAAGTTAACTGCCACGTCAGTGGGACGTTGAGCCCCACTCCTTGGTGGGCGTGGTCTCAAGTATAAAAGGCTAGACAAAAGGCAGCAGAGATGGAGAGAAGCAGATTTGAGAAGCAGTTCTGATGTTGGAGAGAAGCCCTGCAGGAGAAGATAAGTGAGCCGTTCGCCCGATAGTCTACAGCTGGCCTTGTGGAGAGATGCAAAAGCATAGAAAGCCTCATGGTCTACAGCTGAACTTGTGGAGGAAACAGAAGCTAAGCATGGAGAGAAACACAGCCCTGGGAACAGAGGAACCCAGAAGCCTGAACCCTAGAGACGTCGGCAGCTGTCTTGCTCCAACATGTGGACTTTGGTGAGGGAAGAACTTTATGCTTTGTGGCCTGGTAACTGTAAGCTTATACACCAAATAAATACCCTTTATAAAGACCGACCAATCTTTGGTATATTTCAAAAGGCACACCTGTGTCTGACTAATACACTAGGAAACAAGAGATAACCCAGCCAAAGGAACAAACCAAATATCCTGAAGAGATTCAAGATTTAAGACAATTAATCAATGATAGTCACATAACTCTCCTAAATCATTTTAAAGAATTGAAAGAAAATATGACTAAAGAGATATTGGATATTAAGAAGACACTAGGTGAGCATAAAGAACAATTTGCATGTCTGCAAACAAAAGTAAGTGACCTTATGGGAATGAAACACACAATGGAAGAGATTAAAAATACATTACAGGCACATAAGAGCAGATTTGAACTGCTTGAAGACAGTGATTTTGAAGACAGAACATCTGAACTGAAAAAGACAGGGGAACAGAAAGAGAAGAGAAAAGAAAAAATGGAACAGGGTCTCAGGGAATTGAATGACAATGTGAAATGCAAAAACACATTATTGGCATCCCAGAAGGAAAAGAGAATGGAAAAGGGGCAGAAAAAATATTTGAGGAAATAATGACTGAAAACTTTTCTACCCTTATGAAAGACAAGTATCTATCCAAGAACAATGCACTCCAAACAGAATAAACATGAACAGACCTACCCCAAGACACCTACACTTCAGAAAAACAAATAACACAGATAATGAGGAGATTTTGAAAGCAGCAGGAGAAAAGCAAAACATCACATACAAGGGAAAATCAGTAAGATTAAGTACCGATCTCTCATCAGAAACCATGGAGGTAAGAAGGAAGTGGTATGATGTATTTAAGCTCCTGAAAGAGAAAAACTGCAAGCCAAGAATTCTATATCCATCAAAGCTGTCCTTCAAATATGAAGGGCGTATAGATGTGGCTAAAATGGTTGGGTGTCCATCTCCCATATGGAGGGATCTGGGTTCAATCCCCAGGAACTCCTGGTAAAAATAAAGAAAAATATAGAAGGAGCATGGGACACCAGTCCCCACAAGCAGGAGTGCTGCCAGGCCCTGTGAGTGGATATGCCATCAGGCCCCATGTGTGGGTGCACCGGCAGGCCCTGCAAGCCA
>PVKH010013819.1:0-16709 GCA_004027955.1 Chaetophractus vellerosus
CTACAGCTGAACTCGTGAAGGAAACAGAAGCTAAGCCCGGAGAGAAACGCAGCCCCGGGAACAGAGGAACCCGGAAGCCTGAACCCTGGAGACGTCGGCAGCCATCTTCCTCCAACACGTGGACTTTGGTATGGGAAGAAATTTATGCTTTGTGGCCTGGTAACTGTAAGCTTCTACCCCAAATAAATACCCTTTGTAAGGACCGACCAATCTTTGGTGTATTTCAAAAGGCACTCCTGTGGCTGACCAAAACAACTAGTAATGAGGAATCTGGGGAAGATATCAAGAAAAACAATCTGTTTACAATAATACCTAAAAGAATCAAATATCTAGGAATAAATTTAACAGAGGATGTAAAGGTCTTATACATGGAAAAGTATAAAACTTTGTTAAATAAATAAAAAAAGGCCTAAATAAATGGAAGGACATTCCATGATAATGGGTTAGAAGACTATATACTGTTAAGTTGTCAATTCTACCCAAAATGATTTACAGATTTAATGCAATACTAATCAAAATCCCAACAATGTACATTGCAGAAATGGAAAAGCTTATCATCTAATTTATTTGGAAGGGTAAGGGGCCCTACATATCCCAAACCATCTTGAAAAAGAAGAATGAGGTTCGAGGATTCACAATTACTGGCCTTGGTACTTCTTACAAGGTTACAATGGTCAAAACAGCATGGTACTGGCACAAGGATAGATATATAGACCAATGGCATCTAATAGTTCAGAAATAATACCTCATATACATATATGACCAATTGGTTTTTGACAAAGCTGTTAAGTCCACTCAATTGGGCAAGAATGTCTCTGCAACAAATGCATTGGGAAAACTTGATATTCATATGCAAAATAAGGAAGGAGGGGAGGAAGGGCAAGATGGCAGCAGAGTAAGGAGTTCCAAGAGTCAGCTTGTCCTACAGGGCAGTTAGTAAACAGTCAGAACTATTTAACTTGCCTGTTTTTGGGGCCATGAAACCAGAATAGCATCCTGCAAAATCCTCAGAAGAATGTAAGAAGGAGACTGCCTATCTGCAGTGAAAATTCGTGAGTAGAGCACTCCATGCCATGGAAGCAGGTGCCCATCCCCCACTAGTGGGTCAAGACTCCTCAGGAGTTATTCCCTATCTGAAGTTGGAAGCTCCTTCATTTCCCAAAAATGGGAGGAAGACATGGTCAGGTCCTGACTTAAGCTACTGATTAGAATATTCTGCTGGCTAAAGTCCACTCCTACATAAAGCTAAAGTTTGAACCTAAGATGGAAAGAGGCTAGTAGCCTCCATTTTAACTCTGCCCCTGGCATGAGAGGCAGTGGAGCTGATTGAAAATCACAGGGACAGGAGGAAATGGCTTCTTCAGACCCAGATCAGATTGCTGTCCTAACCTGGGCTCCATTCCTGCCCCCAGCAGGGAGGAAGCTGGCGGAACCTGCACCAGTCTCTTAGGACAACTGCAGTCATTTTTGACCTATATGTACTAGATTGGTTAGCATACCTGTGGCTCCATCCTTGCCTCCAATAGTACAGTAGGAGGGATAGTGCACCCACATGTCCTGCACAGACTCTACTGCTGGGCTGGATAGTGATAATATTTGTGTTTTATCTTAGACGCTATAAATGATACAAAAAAAATCAACATTGAGTGACATTGTGGAATTGTTCATTATAAAGTCAAATCAGGCAGCAGTAAAAACTAAGTTACAGGAATGAAGAGAGATGTAAGAAAGAGGCAATATTAAGGCACTATTTAATTAGCATTTGTGAGTTGCTCCGCAAAAAAGTAATTAGAAATGTGGAAGAAGGATATATGCTGTCAGTACTCTGAGACAGAATAAACTAATAGCAATCAGCTTGCATCTGCATCATACAGAAAGTGGCTATTTAACTCAAACTTTCTACTCTTAGTTTTGAGTTCTTTTAAAGGTAACCTCCTTTTGCCACTGCTATAGATATTTAGGCCATATCTAGCAGTCAATTCAATGTTCGCAAATAAGATGACACTCCTTAGAAACATATATTTGCCCTTTAGGAATTATATTTTAGTGTATTATAATTGTGTCCATCTGTTGCCATGGCACACTGCCTACTCCAGTGTTGGTAAGACCCTTGGCAGTAGCCCAAGTTTCCAGGTAATATTGAGTTTCAGAAAGTTATCTTACAGAATTTTCTTTAGGGCATCTGTGATATTGGAAGAGTGCAGGGAGTCTGTCTTTGCTGACAAACTTGTCATCCTGGCTCCACATATCTCCGTACATTTCATGACATCTCTTTAGGCTGGTCTGCCAAAAGACAGAAAATGCTCAAAACTAAAAGTTAACTATTCTGAATTTATGGTCTATCTACATACCCAAATATACTGATCAATAGTATATCACTTGGTGTTTTAGTTTACTAAAGGCTGCCAAGGCGATATCCCAGAAATGGGTTGGTTTTTACAATGGAGATTTATTATGTTGTAAGCTTACAATTCTGAGGCTGTGAAAATGTCTATGTGAAAGCTTCATCAGGAGATGCCTTCTCTCTGAGCTGCAGCTATGGGCGATTAGGCATATGACAGGGCACAATGGTGGCATCCACTCATCTCAGCCTCTGGGGTTTTGTGCTTTCAGCTTCTGGCTAATGTGGCTTCCTCCCATGTCCTGTATTCCATTGATTTCAGCTACTGGGCATTTCTCACTGAGGTCCTGTTTGCCTCTGCATGTTTCTCCCATTTACAAAGGACTCCAGTGAGGGGATTAAGTCCCATCCTGTGTAAAGCAATCTAATCAAGAGCCCTTAACTAAAGTAATTTAATCAAGGGATCCCACCTACAATAGGTTTACATACACAGGAATGGATTAGCTGTAAGAACAGGATTTTCTGGAATTAACAAAAGCTTCAAATTGCTACAATTGGTGAAACAGCTCCATAGAGTAACTTTACTGTATCTTGCATCCTATCCCACCCTCTGTCTCGTGCACACATGCATACACATGCACACACACTGGAACATTGAAGAAATGTCATATTATCAGAATTAGAGAACAATTTACAAAAGAAAACCAACAAGTTTATGATCTACACTCTGAGGCAAGAAAGGTGAGAGGCATTTACTTTGAGCCTTTTACAATTAGTATCTTTTAGTATTTTTAAATCCCAAATTCTCATTTAATGGATGCAGGAATTGAGTTAAAGAGAGATAAGAAAGACGTGTCAGAAGAGAAGCAACAATTTAATTTTCTCTTCCACTAAACATTGTCCTCCTCATTACTTTCTTTTATCCCTTTTTCCTTTGATATCATGTCATTGGTACATGCTGAGAGATTCATAAAGAAATAAGTTTTCTTGCACAAGACTCAATCACTACCAATTATCTGTATATTATATTTGCTTAGCTAAGTTATGTAAGAGGTCAGAAACTCACTGAATTGAAAAATGGGCTTTGGATAGCTATGAAAAATAATGTTTAATCATTCTTTTAGTTAATTGAAAGAGAACATTTCAACCATATCAAACAAGTGTTTATCTATCTTTGTATTAGAGTAGATGTAGGTTTACAAAAAAATCATCCATAAGATACAGATTTTCCATATACCACTCTAGTATTACAATCTTGTATTAGTGTGGTACATTTGTTGCAATTCATTAAAGACTGTTTTCATAATTGTACTATTAAGTATGCACTATTAAGTATGGTTGTATAGTCCTATGGAATTTTTAATTTATTTTTTATTTCCTTGTGTCCTATGGATTTTAAAAAATGCTCTAGTAATATATATACAACCCAAAATTTCTCCTTTTGACAACATTCAAATATATATATAAGCACTCTTAATTATGTATACAGCAAAGTCCTACCATCACAATGATCCATTCCCAAAAACTTTCCATTATTTCAAATAGAATGTCTGTACAATTGAAGCATTAATTTCCCACTCTCTATCTCCACCCCAGCCCTAGTAACCTATATTTTAGTTTCTTACTCTATGAATTTGTTTTTCTAATTATTTCACATCAGTAAGATAACACATTATTTGACCTTGTATGTCTGGCTTATTTCACTCAAAATTATGTCTTCATGTTCCATCCATGTTGTTGCATATATCAGGACTTAACTCATTTTTACAGGTGAATAATATTCCACCCACATGTTATTTATCCACTCAGCAGTTGATGGACACTTCAGCTGTTTCCATCTATTGGAAATTCGTGAATAAAGCCTCTATGAACACCAGGATGCAAATATCTGTTCAAGATTTCTGCTTTTCATTCTTTTGGGTATATGCCAAGAATGGGAATTGTAGGATCATATGGTTCTATATTTAACATTCTAAGGAGTTGCCATACTATATTCCACTATGGAACCATCTTACATTCCCAACAATGAATATGTCTTCCTATTTCTCCATATTCTCTACAACATTTGTAATTTTCATTTTTTTAAAATAGTAGTAATTCTAAAGGGTGTGAAATGGTATCTCATTGTGCTTTCTTTCTTTTTTCTTTTGTTTTCTTTATTAGAGAGGTTGTGGGTTCACAACTTGTTTTGGTGTAGAACATTTGTCAAAATGGTTTTGATTGGCATTTCCCTAAAGGTTAAAGATGTTGAATAGTTTTTCTGTGACTTTTGGCCATTTCTGTATCTTTGGAGAAATGTCTCTTCAGGTCTTTGCTCACTCTTTAATTGGTTTATTTGTCTTTCTGTTGTTTAGTTTTAGGATTTCTTTATATATGCTAGGTATTAAACTCTTATTGGGTAAGTGGTTTACAAATATTTTCTTCCAGTTTGTAGGTTTTCATTTTAAATTCATGACAAATTTCTTTGATGCACAAAAGTTTTTAATTTTGATGAGGTCTCACTTATCTATCTTTCTTTTGTTGCTAATGATTTGGGTGTAAAGTCAAACAGTTGCTTAGCAAAAGGTCCTGAAGTTGCTTCCCTACATTTCTCTTAGAAGTTTTATAGCTCTGGTTATTATATTTTAGGTATTTGTTTCTTTTTTAGTTGAATTTTGTATGTGTTGTGAGGGAGGTGTCCACCTTCATTCTTTTGCATAAGGGTATCCTGTTTTCCCAGAACCGTTTGTTGAAGAGACTATTTTTTCCCAATTGACTTGGCACCCTTGTTAAAAATAACTTTGCTGTATATGTGAAGGTTGATTTATGAGCTCACAGTTCTATTCTATTTTTCTGTATGTCTGTCCTTTTTCCAACACCATGCTGTATTGAATATTGTAGCTTTATAATAAGTTTTAAGATTGGAAAGTGTGATCTTGCTACTTCATTCTTTTTAAAAATGGATTTGGCTATTCAGTGTCTGTTACCATTCCATATAAATTTGATGATTGGACTTTCCATTTCAGAAAAGAAAGCTCCTCTATTTTTGATAAGTATTGCATTGTCTCTGTAAATTGCTTTGGGTAGAATTATCACATTAACAATATTTATCCATTAACAAGGGATAACCTTCAATTTGTTTAGGTCTTTCTTCTTTGATTCCTTTTCGTAATGTTTTGTAGTTTTCTGTGTTCAAGTTCTTTATATCCTTGGTTAGATTTATTCCTAGCTAATTCTTTTAGTCACTATTGTGAATGGAATTTTTCTTAGTTTTTATTTCAGGTTGTTCATTAACAGTTTATAAAAATACTACTAAATTCTGTGTGTTGATCTTGATCCTTGCCATTTTGATGGCTTCAATTATTGACTCTAGCAGATTTTTGTTGATTTTTCAGGATTTTCTGTATATAGGATCATGTCTGCAAATAGTAAATGCTTTACTTATTTCTTTCCAACTTCAATGAATTTTATATATTTTTCTTGTCTAATTGCTCTTGCTGGCAATTCAAATACAATGGTAAATAACAGTAGTGTCAGTGTGCATCCTTGTGTGTATTTAAAGTGAGTCTCTTGGGGGCTGGCTGTAGCCCAGTGGATAGGGCGCCAGTTCACCACATGGGAGGCCCTGGGTTCGGTTCCCGGAAGCCTGTCCAAGTGGGCAGACTGCCTTGAGAGGGCAAGCTGCCATGAGCAGGGTAGAGCCACCATGGGCAGGGCAAAAACCGCCACAGGCAGGGTAAAAGCCGACACGGGCAAGGCAAAACCGCCACGGGCAGGGCAAGTCACCCATGAACAGAGCAGAGCCGCCCATGAGCAGAGCCGAGCCTCCCATGAGTGGGGCAAGCTGCCTGCGTGGCGAGCTGACTCAGCATGTCGCCGCAACAGGGGGAGACAAAAGCTGACACAGAAGAACGCAAAAAAAAAATAATAATAAACACAGCAAGAACAAGCAGAAAGGGGGGATACATAACAAAAAATAAAATAAAATAAAATAAAAGTGAGTCTCTTGTAAACAGCATATATTTGGGTGGTGCTTTTTGCTTTTTTTATGCATTCTCCCAATATCTGCCTTTTGACTAGAAAATTTCATCCATTTTTATTTAAAATAACTACTGGTAAAACAGAATGAAAGCCATTTTGTACTTTAGTCTTTACCATGCTTCAATCTGATTTGATTAACTCATTGAAAGACAGGATTCATAGTTACTTGCAACAACGTTGAGGTCTTGACATACTAGCCTGTCATTCCCTATTAGGCACTGCCTACGCTCTCAAGATACTGCCATTCCTTTATATGAGATCATAGCAGGACTCTCCTGGATGGGATTCCAATACCTTCCTGCTTATTATGTGAGTCTCTACCCACTAATACAATACACAATGACAAGATGAATACTACATACTCCCTAGAAGCCTGCTCCTGGTATTCCCTGTCCCTCATGCACCCCATATCCAACAACTTAAACCAGTAACCCTCCCCTGCCATATTTGCTAAAAGAATATCCCCAACATTGTAGTTTCAACCACATATGCACAAATCCCCATAGGTCACTTGATCCCTCCTCCAAACCTCCTCCCATTTTCTTGGACAGCCCAACCCACCCTCCCCACTCTACCCCCTTTCACAGAAGAGCATTGTACAGTCCAATAGCATCACTGCACCATGTGGATCATGAGAGGTGGGTGAAGGAGAAATAGAATAGATGGAACATGGGACATTTTGGGGTGATGGAATTGTTCTACATGATCTTGCAATAATGAGTACAGACCATGTTAAACTTCATCAAAATCTATAAAGGGTACAGTCCAAAATGTAAAGCATTATGTAAATCATTGGCCATGGTTAATAGCAATGATTCAATATTTGTACATCAATTGTAACAAATATATCATCCACATTTAAAATGTTATTATTAGGAGACTTTTCAGTAGCCTAAAGCTTTTTGAAGACAAAATTTAAATAAAAAATAAGACACTGAGGGAATAAATGGAAGAAAATGTCCCTGTACATGCAAGACAATAGAACTTACAGTGATGAAAGACAATGTCAAAATATTTTTTAAATTTTGTATTCTTTTAATTTTTTTATTATTTCAAACTTTACGTTTTAAAATTTTATTTGTTATTGTTTAAATTACCACTATTAAATCATTTTCCTCTTAATTGTATTCAGTTATTTTGTTGGCTTCAATTTTGAAGAAGTTTTGGATCACATAAAGGTTACAACTAAGGATGGGGCCAATCATTGGTGTGGGGTGTCAGAGATGGGGGATGCATGGGAAGAGGTTCACCTGGGGAATACCTATAAGTCACAGTGGGTGGAGATTCACAAAATAACCAAAGGAATATCGAATTTCCATCCTGGGGAAGTCTGCCACATTCTGTAATGTAACAACAAGAATCCCCTGAGTACAGAGGCAGTTACTAGTGAAGGAGGATGGATCATTAATGGGTTCTTGATATTGATGACTGTACTTATGAACCTTTACTTTTGAAATTGAAACTCAACATAGTATTATAGGGTCCTGAGAGTTACCTGCTGAGTCCCTCCTTGTTGCTCAAATGTGGCCTCTCCGTAAGCCAAACTCAGCATATAAATGCATTACCGTCCCACCAGCAAGGGACATGACTCCCAGGGATAAGCCTCTCTGGCACTAAGGGATTACTACCAAGCACCAACTAGCAATGCAACTGGAAAAAGACCTTGATCAAAAGAGGGAAAGGGAAAAGACAAATGACTTTATATGGCTAAGAGACTTCACAATGAGACAAGAGGTCATTTCAGAGGTTATGCTTATGCACATCTCAGCAGGAGCTAATTGACTGCCAAAGTATATATTCCCTCAAGTAGAGGGGCTCCTGAGGGCTCTGGAGACATCCAGACAATATAGGCAAGACAGAGAACTCAAAAGTTTGGCACCTTGCCACTGGGCCCTACTTTGGAATTTATGCTCCCCAGTGTGACAGAGTTGGACTCAGTGTTGGCTTACCTACACATGGCATTTCTGCCCCTTCTATTTGAACCTATAGTTAGTACTACAGTTGATAAGTGTATGTCAAAGAGACTTAAATCTTTATGCTGTCCATGTACAAGTTGGGCCCTGAATCTCAAAATATTTGCAACACCTACTCTCCAGTTCATTGGACTCACCCTGGAGAACTAACAAGGAGATGATGACTGACAATGACCATCTCAAGGAACAGACAGAGTCTGCAACTGCAAGCAAATAGTCCCATCCATCTACCTGATGGAATCTAAGCTCTCTCTCATTTAGAGGTGGAGTGAGCATCACCATTCCAGAATCCTCAGGATTGGGGAATGAATAATGGACTGTAGTAGACTTACTGTTATTTTACTGCAGACTAATTGTGATCTTAGCAATGGAAGAACTCATCATTTTTGTAGATGTAGTGGCCACTGGAGGCTCTGAAAGGAGGGAAGGGGAAAAATAGGTGTAATTTGGGGATGTTTTTGAGAGTTGGGAATTGTTCTGCATGACACTGCAATGACAGATACAGGCCATTGTATATCTTGTAATAACTTACAAAAATGTGCAAGGGAGAGTGTAAACTACAATGTAAACTATAATCCACACTTAGTGGCAATGCCTCAAGATGTGTTCATCAATTGTGGCAAATGTACCACACTAATGAAGGATATTGTGATGTGGGAAAAGGTGGGAGGGCCAGGGAGTGGAGCATATGGGAAATCTCTATATTTTTTTATGTAACACTTATGTTATCTAAGTTTCTTTTTTAAAAAAGTATATTAAAAATTAGATTTGACCCTCTCTTCTTTTTTTAAAGCACATTAGCACATCTTTTTAAATTCTATCACAATGAATTCCTTCTTAGTTCTTTCTGGGTATATTTTCATATATTTTCTTTGTGGTTATCATGCAATTGAAACTTAACATCCTAAATATAAAATAATATTTTATTTGATACGAATTTAACTCCAATAGCGTATTCATGCTCTATTCCTATATCCCTCTGTTGTCCAATTCTTTTTTTGGACTTTTTGCAAATTTTAAATCTGTACATTGTATGTCCAAAATGATAAGATTTATCATTACTTTAAATGCATTTACACTTTAGTACTGGAAAGAAGTAAAAAGTGGCATTACATACCAAAAAATACAATATATTATTACTGTGATTTTAATCACACAAATGGTAACTTTTACTAGAGATCTTTATGCCTTTACGCTGATCTGATCCACTTTTTTGTGTCCCTTCCTTTCTATCTAAAGAATTCCTTTTAACATTACTTATAGGGCAAGTGGGGTGGAAATGACTCCCTCAGCTTTTGTTTACCTGGGCAAGTTTTAATCTCGCTCTCATTTTTGAAAGAAACTCTCACTAGATAAAAAATTATTGCTTGACAATTGTTTTTTCTCGGTAATTTAAGAATTTCAACTTACTGCCTTTTAGCCTGCATGGTTTCTGATTAGAAATTGACACTTAATCTATTTGAGTCCTCCTTGCACATACTGTGTTGCTCTTTTCTTGCAGTTTCAGAATTCTTTCCTTGTCCTTTGTATTTGAAAGTTTGAGCATGATATTTCTGAATGTATTTACCTTCAGGTTTTGTGTTTTGTGTTTGATGTGCTTCTTGAATGTGCATATTCACATCCTTTGCCATGCTTGGGAAGTTTTCTATCATTATTTCTTTGACTGTTCCTTCTGCTCCATTCTCTTCTTCTCCCTCTGAGTCTTTCTTAATGCATTTATTGGTAAATTTGATGTTGTTCCATAGGTCTCTTAGACTACTTTTGCTTTTTTTTAATTCTTTTTTTTTTCTGGTCCTCAGACTGACACATTTCAATTGCTTTGTCTTAAAAGTCCCTGATTCTCTTTTCTTCTACCATTTCTATCTATTGTTGAAACATTCCTGTGTATTTTTTCATTTCAGTTATTGTGGTCTTCAACTTCAGTAGCTTGGTTTGGTTCCATTTGAACATTTCTATCTCTTTATTAAGAGTCTCATATTATTAATTCATTATTCTCCTGATATCTTTTAGTTTTTTCTCTGAATTTTCCTTCATCTCTTTAAGCATATTGAAGATCATTTTTAAAAAGAGTATTTGTCCCGATTTTCCACAGTCTGGTCTTCTTCATTGATGTTTTCCAGATGTTTAGCTTCTTTTTTTGATAGGTCATCATTTACTGTTTCTTTGTTTGTCTTGTAAGCTTTTGTTGTGCACTATACATTTTAGTATTTTACAGTATTAACTCTGTAAGTTTGTCCCTGAATTGTTTCTTGAGTTTTTATCTAGCTAGTGCTGTTTCAGATTTTCTTGAGTACCAGGAGCTAATCAAACCAAACCAAAGCAAAAAATACATTTCACAGCCTTTGCAAATTGACTTTGCATTGACCAGTACTCTCCTTCAGAGTTTAGCCCTCCTATCAACAAGGTCAGCCCGATATGAATACAAAGTGCAGGGTCATCCCTGTTTTTTCTGGGTTCTGTTTCCCTTCCTGGGCTTGAACTTTCTAGTGGCCTTAAGAGTTCTCTGTTTACAGAAATTTAAGGCACTTTATTTTCCCCAAGAGATGGACCTTCTCTCTCTGCGGGAGTTTCCACTGTGGAACTTAAAGCAGGTAAGCCTTTACTCCATGCCATCAGACTCATTTGTTTCATACACAGTTTTTGTTGTCTCAAACTACTTTTGCATGGAGGTCAAATTCTTGGAGGGAAGCACAGCAGAGAGGAATTTCCCAAGTCAGTCTTTCTTATCCAGTCCAGGGACCCACAAAAGTAGAGCTAGTCAGCTCAACCTGCCCTGAAAAGGGAGAGGCCAGGAAGAGCTTTCCTATGGTTCTCTGAAGCTGCATTTCTTTGATTTGGCACTTGCTCAGTAAATGCAGCCCTTTAGTTGTTGTCTTTAGTTTTGAGAAAGCATGCTGTCTTTAAATTGCTTCTACTGCTTGTGTCCAGGGTGATTTGGAACAATAGCTGCCCATAGACCCAGGTCTCCAGTGATCTAAAGTAGCTACTTAAAAGCAGTGATTAGCGATCTAACTGTATACTGCTGGATCTTGGGGAACTAGGGGTTTATATGCCACCCTGGCACCAAGGAGCTATGCCAGAGCCAAGGTTGAGGACCTCATTGCTGCCTGCCGTGAGTTTGGGGAATGAATGACACTAGATACTACGCAGAGAAGCAATTACACTGGTATTTATTGAAATTTACTAGCTTCTTTCTCTCACTCTTCCCTGGATGCTGCACAGTGTTCAACTAGATTCTAGAGTTTCAAAATAGCTGATTCAGGCAGTTCCTAACTATTTAATTCTTATTCTGGTGGAGGAACTGATTCCTGGGGCTTCCTACTTTGGCAGATTCCCACAATCTACCTGGATATTTATTCTTGTAATAACAGCTTCCTTATGCTAGGAATTTTGAGTTGTCTCAGAGATCTGACAGTTTCACTGAAAAGTAATTTTTCTTTGCTATTTCAGGTGATCAACTATACTTAAGTAAATAGCTAATCCTAATATGTCAGCTTCCCTTGTACATATTTATATATGTTTTAAATATATGACTAATTTAGGATAGATTATATTTTCATTTGAGTCAGAGAACTAAAATATTAGAAGTATTATTTATATGTATTTTGTCTTTATTTGAAGGCATTCATGACATTTTATATTACTTCATGTGTTTTCTCAAAAGCACTCTCATAACTACTTGCTTTAATTTTCTCACTTAAAATTTTGTCAATGTATTCAAAGAAAACTTAAACTAAAAATACCTTTATCCTTCTAAGGCATAACTTACCTATATGCTCAATTATATCGATATCATGAGTAATTAGGCAAATAATTACTTGTATATTTAATCTAATGTAAATAATACTTCTCACTAAAAACCAATAAAAACGTTAAATATGCTTTTTGGGAGAATGTTGGCAATGGCATTTCAAAATGTTAACAACTAACTTTGAATTAATTACATATTTCAGGGGATTTTTTTTTTTTTAAAGATTTATTTATTTTATTACATATCTCCCCTTCCCCCCGCTGCGGCGACGCACCGAGACTGGTCACTGCACAGGCACAGCTTTCCCCGCTTGTGGGCGGTCTCTGCGTCCGATCACGGCCGGCGCTTGCTTCAGTTCGCGGGTGGCTGGCTGCACTCCATCCGCGGGCGACCTGCCCTGCCCGTGGCGGCTCTTGCCTTATCCGTGGCAGCTTCTTGCCCTGCCCACAGCGGCTCCGGCCCGCCCATGGCGGCTTGCCATTCTCAAGGCTGTCTGCCCGCTAGGAGAGGTCCCCGGGAATCGAACCCAGGGCCTCCCATGTGGTATGCCGGCGCCCTATCCACTGGGCTATCGAGCCGGCCCCTTCAGGGGATTTTTAAAGTTAGAGAGCGAACTAGCAAAGACAAGAACAACATTCAGGGCCCTTTGACAACTAAAATAACAATGGAGTTTTGTTTTCAGCCTATCTCTTAATTCTGAAGAGTTTTTGGGAAAGGTTCTTATGTAGATAATAACCTCACTATTAATAAGAGAAATTTAATTCATTTGTCACTAATTGCATAGTATTTGCCAATCTTGTTAAAACTCAGAGTTACATTTAACTTTCATTCTTTCATTCCTTCACTAATTTGTGAGTTTTTAGTCAATCTGCCACTCTGTGATAGGCCTTTTGAATGCAAAGATGAACATTATATGATTACTACCTTTAAGGAGATCAGGTCTGGTGGTAAGGTGGATATATAAATATACAGTCACTAAATTGTTATAAAGTACATATGGAGATTAAAAATTATCCTACATAAAATAAGAGCTTCATAAAGGTTTTAAAATAGGTGAAACTTTAGATGATATATATGTTTTAGGAGGATAATGCTAATGAGAGCATAGATAATTGGAAGAGTGATTCTTTTTTTAGAAGGACGAATTGGAGTCCATTTTAGTAGATAGCGATGGTTTGGAAATTTCTTTATACAAGGAATTTTGAGTTGTCTTAGAATTGTTAGTTTCACTGAAAAGTAATTTTTTTCTTCGCTATTTAAGATATTTATTTGGATCTTAAATTAAAAGAAAAGAAAGTAGATTTTGCACTGTATTATAAGATTTTGAGTTGTAAAAAATACTGAGATCCCAATTAGGCCATTTTATCTTTTTTTGAAAGTGAGTGAACAGAGTCCCAGAAGGATGAAGATAAATGCATAGTATAAAAGACTTAAGTTGTGGTTTAGATGTGATTTTTATTCATGTAGAGCAACTACACTTCATAAGCCACTCTTGTGACTCAATGCCAATCATCACCTGTAGTCATGGACTAAATATAACCATAGAAATCCTTATTACAGAATATAGATTGCAAAATCTAGGATGGGTTTAGATTCTTAATTACATCAAATTTGGGCATTATAATGGTTAATTTCAAGTGCCAATTTGACTAAGTTATTGTTATTGGCTGTTTGGTCAAGCAAGCTCTAAACTGATTGTTACTGTGTGGGTATTTTGTAAACCATTTGCATCTATCCTCATTTGATTACATCTGCAATCAAAAGAGAAGATTGCCTTCATCCAGTTAGAATTCTTAAAGCAGAATTATTTTAGCGCCAGAGAAGAACTTCTGCCTCTCATCAGCCAACCAGTTTCTCCTGGGTAATACAACTTCACCTTCACCAGCGTTCCCAGCTTGTAGCTTGCCCTATGGAGTTTGGACATGCCAGATTTCAGAATCACCTTTATTGAAGTTTCTAGCTTATATCCTGCCCTGTGGAATTTAGACTTGCCAATCTCCATAATCGTGTGAGCCAATTCCTGTAAGATATGTAATTTATCCCTAATATATATCCTGTCTATTCTGTTTCTTTGAAGAACCTTGTCCAGCACAGGTCTTCAACTAAAAGTGAATAAATATTAAATATTATTTTAGGGCTCCAGTACTGAGTTCAAAATGAAGCTATATAGATGATTCTAATGCTGTTGGAATGGTTCTAGCAATGTGTAATCTATTAAAGATGAATAAAAATATCTTGTAGGTTTCTCTTGTGAAAATAAATGAAAATCACTCAAATGGGAACAAACATAGGCTACTTATTTGGAGCTTGCTAGAACAGGGAAATCAGCCATTTCCTTTTGCTTTGGCAGGGCCTCAGAGGCAGGTAAGAGAATGGAAAAAATTTACAGATCAAAAGAAAAAAAAAGGAAGGATTCAGGTTTCCTTTGAGTGGATGTTGTTAGCATGGAGGAGCTGTGGGCCAAGTAGAAGCAGGCATTGTGATCCCTGCTGGTCCTGAGTTGGAAGCGGAAGCAAAAATTACAAAAGTTGGCAGTTATTAACCAAGTCCTGTTTTTTCTATGCCTGCCAATTGTTGCAGAGTTGGTGGTTTGGCTTTCTGGGCTGGTTGCTATAGATATTGTGGGTCAGAGTTCTTTTGTAATATGCGATCTGGCCATTGTTCATTTGTATATTCAGTCTCTCACAGGGAAATGTTATAAATGACATAAGGAAATAATGGAAATAAGGAAATATTTCCTTATTTTAGAATGTATTGGATACATCTTCTTTTTTTTTTTTTTTTTTAAAGATTTATTTATTTTATTACATATCTCCCCTTCCCCCCCGTTGCGGCGACACGCCGAGACTTGGTCACTGCGCAGGCGTGGCTTTCCCCGCTTGTGGGCGGCTTCTGCTTCCATCACGGCCGGCTTTTTCAATTCGCGGGTGGCTGGCTGCGCTCGATTTGCAGGCGACCTGCCCTGCCCATGGCGGCTTTTGCCTGTCCGTGGCAGCTTTTTGCCCTGCCCACGGCGGCTCCGGCCCGCCCATGGTGGCTTGCCATTCTCAAGGCGGTCTGCCCGCTAGGAGAGGTCCCCAGGAAGCGAACCCAGGGCCTCCCATGTGGTTTCCCAGCGAGCTCTTTATCCACTGAGCTATCTAGCCGGCCCGTTCCTTTTACTTCTATTGTTTGGTAGAATTCACCTGGGAAGCCATCTGGTCTTCGACTCTTCTTAGTTTGGAGGCTTTTCATGATTAATTCTCTTTAATTGTGATTATTCTGTTGAGTTCTTCAATTTCTTCTTTCATCAATGTCAGCTGCTTGTGTGTTTCTAGGAATTTGTCCATTTCCTCAAAATTATCATTCTTGTTGGCATATAAATTTTCAAAGTGTCCTCTTGTGATAATCTTTATTTCTGTAGGGTCAGTGGTGATATTCCCTTCCTCATCTTTTATTTTCTGTATTTGCATCTTTTCTCTTATTTTGTTAGTCTAGCTAAGTGTTTGTCAATTTTATTGATTTTCTTGAAGAACAAAATTTTGTTTTTTTTTTTTAGTGCTTTCTTATTTTCTATTTAATTTAATTCCACTGTAATGTTTGTATTTTCTTATTTCTAGTGCCTTTGGGGTTAGTTTTTTTTTTCTTTCATTAATTCCCACAAATGTGTAGTTAGGTCTTTGATTTTAGCTTTTTCTTTTTTTTGATATATGAATTTATGGCTATGAAGTTTCCTCTCAATATAACTTTTACTGCATTCCATGGGTTTTGATATATTGTGCTCTCATTTTCATTTGTTTCAAGGTAGTTACTCATTTCTTTTAGACTTACTCCTTGACCTACTGTTTGTCTAAGCATGTGTTGTTTATTTCCCATATCTTTGTGCCTAATCTGGTTCTCTGGTCCTTAGTAATTTTCAGCTTCATTCCATTGTGGTCAGAGCAATTACTTTGTATACTTTCAACCTTTCTGAATTCATTGAGAATTTTTCTGTGTGCTGGCATGTGGTGTACATTGTAGAATAATCCATATGCATTCAAGAAGAAAGTATATCTTGCTGTATTTCAGTGTAGTGTTCTGTACCTCTCTATTACGTTCAGATCCTCTAATTTATTACTCAAAGTCTCTGTTTCTTCATTTATTCTCTGATGAGATGTTCTGCCTAATGGTGGTAATGGTGTATTAAAGTCCCTCACTATAATTGTAAGGGGATCTATTTCTCCACTTAGGTTTTCCAGTGTTTACCCCATGTATTTAGGCACCTCAGTGCCTTTTGGTTTATATATGTCACATGTGCTTTTTATTTCTCTTTTTGTCTTATTGATGTTTTTTTTTTTCACTCTCCTCCACATCTCTATTATGCTTTTTTTCCTTTCAATCTGCAGAACACCCTTTAGTATTTCTTGAAGGGCAGGTTTCTTATTGGCATATTCTCTTAATTTCTTTTTATCTGTTTATATTTTATACTCTACATTATTTTTGAATGCCAGCTTTTCTGCATAGAGAATTCTTGGCTAGAATTTTTCTTAGTACCTTAACTCTGTCATATCACTGTCTTCTTGATTCCGTAGTTTCAGATGAGAAATCAGGACTATTCTTATTGAGCTTCCCTTGTATGTGATGGTTCTCTTTTCTCTTGCTGTCT
>PVKH010013820.1:0-16715 GCA_004027955.1 Chaetophractus vellerosus
AGTGTTTATCACACTCTACTTTTTTGATTTCCCAACACCAATATATTCCCTTCTTTCCATCATTGTACACACCACTCCCCTCTAACATACTACGACTACTCTCAGATAACAAAAAATACACTCATCAGCGATCCACACCAGCATCATCAGTAACTGCATCCAGCTTCAAATCCCGGGTCTTTGGGTGATGCCCATTCCTTATTTGGTCCAAGGTAAAAAAAAAAAAAAAAAAGCAAATGCCTGCTTCCTTAATTCCCTGCAGTTATGGTTCTTTCTTGGTGTCACTGCTCTCTGAGCCAAGACTTCCATCTGGTAGGCATCCAAATAATGACTCACTTGAAGGACATATGTACATGTTCTTCACAGAGGGCTGCCTCTCTGCACAGTTCCTTGCACTGATTCTCATATAGGTTTGCCTCACTCCAGAGTTGCCTAGTGTGAGAGCCCAGGGTCCAGCTCAACTTCTACTCCACCTCAGCATCCTCCATTGGTGGTACCATCCACCCTTCCTTGATGCAAGTGGCTCAGGTCCAACTATCTTCCATGTTATTTAATTGGTACATGGGAAACTAAAGTATCATTGTGCCACCAAATTTGGGGAGTGCAGTCTTCCTCAAAGGGCCTAAGAGAAAATTCTATAGAATCACTGTTTTGGTCAGCCACAGAAGTGCCTCTTGAAAATATACCAAAATTGGTCGGTCTTTATAAAGGGCATTTATTTGGGGTAGAAGCCTACAGTTACCAGGCCACAAACCATAAAGTTTTTCCCTCACCAAAGTCCACGTGTTGGAGCAAGATGGCTGCCGACGTCTGCAAGGGCTCAGGCCTTTGGGTTCCTCTCCTGCCGGGGCTGCGTTTCTCTCCCGGCTTAGCTTCTGTTTCCTCCACAAGTTCAGCTGTAGACCATGAGGTTCTCTATGTGTTGTGTCTCTCCACAAGGCCAGCTGTAGACTATCCGGCAATCGGCTCACTCCAACATCAGAACTGCTTCTCAAATCCGCTTCTCCAAATCTCTGTCTTGCTTTTTAAACTTGAGACCACACCCACCAAGGGGTGGGGCTCAACGCCCTACTCACTGCAGCCCAGATGAACAGATGAGTTTACAAGCATAATCCAATTTATATTTTTGGAATTCATAATTACATAAAACTCAAACCGTTACAATCGCTTTAGGTAGATGTCCTCAAACTTTAAAGCAACTCTTTTGAAAATTCCTCTCACTTGACTTTGATCAAGTGAGAGGAACACTGTGGATTACTTAATATCTGTATTTTCATTGAGGGACCCTCATGCAAATACCAGGGCAAGAGGAAATGTCCCTCTCAATACCCTTCTACAGAGAAAAGCATACAGAAGAACTGTAAAGATTCTATTGCAAAATAATGAATAACGTCAACAAAAAACCTATATAAAATGTTAAAATTTGATCATCTGCATTTTATTCTATTTTAACACTATTAATAACCACCATTTAATCTGTTTCAGACAATATACTAAGCTTCATTCCATCTGATTAGATACTTTCAATTTTAGTACCTCTTTTTTATCAACAAGGAAACAGAGACCTAGAAGTATTAAAGTAATCTGCCAAGGTCAGACAGCTCTTTCCAGCACCAAATCACTATATGGTGTCTAAATCACTACATTATACCTCTCTATTGTCTCTTCCTCTTCTATTTGTTTTACCAGATGCCTAATAACTTAGATATCTTAAACTCTAAAATGCCACAAAAGCACTAGGCAGGATTCCCAGTAACGCCCTAAATATTATACATTTGGGTTTTTTTTTCCTTCTCTATTCCTAAACAAAATGCACACATCTTACAAAATTCATCTAATAAGAGTTTCAAAGTTTTGATATACTGGCAAAGTGCTGGGCATATTTTTTCTTCTTTATTTTCACATATTAATAAAATTTACCACACTGATTTGATTGCTCTTCTTTACTAAGTGGAAAGAAGAGAGTGATGAGGAATGAAGAGCTTTTGTGTCCAGAACTCCCATTGTCTCCTTAACCAATAGCCTGAGACCGAACGCTGAACAAACTTGACTTGATTTCCCTGGGGTCGTCATCTTCCTCGAGCCTTCTGGGTGAGAGAAGAGGATGGCAGCAGCAAGTTCAACGACATGACACTTGGCACGCATTCGGAAGCTCTTTGATTGCCCAGGGGCATACAGCACAACCTTGAATAAATGCAGATTGAACTAAGGGCTGTACTTTCTTAGCTCCTTGCCAAAATTTGCTGTCTTTGTAAATGTAGGAATTTACAGTCCCTATTACTGTTAACTCTTCCACAAAGAGCACCTTTAACTGAATAGCTTGCTGAGGATTTCATTTCTGGTTGCAGATATTTAAGAAGGAGAGGGTAAAAGTAGAAATGGAAATTGATGAACGAATTCTGATTGGGGGAAAGAAGGGAGAGAATAAAAAAATTGATATAACCAAGAAGCATTTCCACCTTTATTTTCTCCAGAGAAGATTCCACATTTTCCATTGTTTGTCATTTGGTATAATTTTAATTCAATAGAACGTAGTCTTTAACTATTGTTAAGGTTGCAATGAGCATAATTTTGCCCCCTAAGTTCACACAGTGCAGGCAGCTGGGTACTACTTTGAAAGTCATCAAAAATGTGGAGAATAAAATACTTAAAACCATCTATTTTGTTGAATCAAGCTTATTCAACCTTTTGCTTCTGGGAGCTTTTACTGAACACTTGAGTTGCTCGCTTGATAGTATTTGCCTCCAGTGAAATCCTGTTTGGAAACTCATATTCTTTTATATGCTGAGATCCAAACTGTTTTGAACAGCGCTAGCTTCATTAAAATGATTTCCCACCGTCACACGGTGACCTAAATGACAATTGACTTTTGCTTTCCATTAGCAGAATGCACTCAGATTTCATTTTCATGTATGAATGCAATTCATGCTTCACATCATGTTATTTTAAAAAATACCACTATGTGGATTCATGAATAGTGCTTTAAATTCTATTTCCAATGTTGGTACCTTTAAAAGGATAAACTATAAGGAATCCTATGCCCTTATACGTTCTAATTCTCTGAAATGCATCACAGCATTTAAAGGGTGATTAGCCTTATACACTCTTAATGTACCATAACTGTCTATTGGAATATGTTATATAATCAGAAGCAAAGGTTTCTCCCTCTCTCCCACTGCCAAGCATTATAAAATACACAGGAGGGAAAGAGTTGAGCTGGCATAAAAATGTCTTACAAACACTAACTAAATAGTAATAATCTTTTAAGATTATTTTCTGACTTTGGTATATATTTTATTTCATCCTCTCTCTTCACAACAGCTCATATCAGCCAGATGGATGACTCTAAGATTAGTCTAAAATTTTACCTCAATTATAGAAATAGAAGATGGATTTTGGAAATAAGTAAGAAAATGTTCTTGTTTTCCCGGGTCTTAAACTCTTTCCTCTTATTTTTTAGTTCAGATTTCATTTCTCAAAGTTTTGGAGCAGAACATGTTCCTGCTTAAGAACTCTTGATGAATACAAAAAGCCCACAATGGGTGTTTATTTGATCTTAACACATGATTAATGTGGTGAATTGCATGTAGTCTCAACCTTTTAAATCTCTCTGAAGAATTACATTTCTGTCCACAGGAATGTCACTGTTAAAAAATGAGCCACCTAATAAAAGAACACACAGTATATTAATATGTAATTTCTTTCCCAGTATGAATGCTAATTACTGACAGTGCAGACCTTATGCTTGCTTCTTGATATGAATAGACTCCCTAGCTATCTTGGTTTGTGTCATTACTCTTACTACTCCAATTCATACACATTTTCATTTTAAAGTCTCCTGAAGATAGGCAGGGGGGCAATTTAATGTTTTTCCAGATCTAACACAATTTAGCTTAAAAACCTGCAAGGGAGGGTTGGGTATATTCTAACTTACTTCCAGAAATTAATTTGATTTGCATGAAAAGAAATGTCATTATGTTAAATAATTTCCCTCTTGAAAGTGCATTCTCAGTTGCTTTCTGGCAGTCTCATTAACCTGAAAAGATAATTCAGTCGCCTAATATTTTTTTCTTGTTAGCATCCAATTGAGCATTATGTAAATGTGGAGTTTCCACATGCTATAGGAGCTTTAAATGTTCGTCTTGATAGCTGATTTTTGGTTTGGTTTTTAAAAAAATACCACAGTCTGGTAGGAAGGAATGATTCTCACAGAGAAATATATAGTGTTCATTGTCTCAGCCATCAACATCTCTCTCTCTCCTATAAGCCTTTATATTTATTCCATGATCTGTACCCCACAGACTTTCATACCTCACTAAGAAGAGCTTGTAATAAGTTTTTAAACCTTAAAAGACAAATTCTTTGTCATTTATTAGGTCTTCAAACTATTTGATATAAAAAATATATCAGATGCATATTGAAGCCTTACATTTTTTAGAATTGTGCCAAATTCTCCTCTATTCTCCTAGTGCCCAGCATAGGGCCATGAGCAGTGTTAGAAAGCCCCAGTTAACTCAAACACTCTTGACCAAGTACATGATCATAAATTTGGCAAATACTCAGGTTGAACCAGTTCTTCATTGTAAGTGGCTTAAAAATCAGACTTTGCTTTGACTAGCATGTGCCTTTGAGGGCAGAAAAATGGAGCTATTTCTAAAAGATTGAGAAAAGTGAGTACTATAATACCTTGACCTTTCACAACTAAAATTTTAAGTTAATGGGATCAGAGTTCAGCTAACCATACAAGGATGCCCACAATCTAAAGCAATGCCAAGGAAATTCCAAGGTACAATATGGTGCCTGAAAGTTGAGAAGACATACTCTGCCTGGGTAAGGACACCCAGTGGCAGTACTTGACAAATGATAACACACCAGGTGTGGAAAAAAAGCAAAGTTTGTGAACTAAAGAAACCTGCATTTGAGTAACCCCACTTTTGAAAAAACAGGTAAAAATAAGTCCCTGAAAAGTGTCATCACAACATATAATAAAGTCATTTAATAGAAGTTACTTTTCTGTGATTTGTCTGCCTCCACCCAAGTTTCTTCCAGATTCATCAAATGTATCCCCAGCATGCAGGACAAGTCTGACACATGGTAGATGTTTTAGTTGCCAAAGGGCCACCAACGCAAAGTACCATAAATAGGATGGCTTTTATAAAGGGGGTTTATTCGGGGTAAAAGTTTACAGTTCCAAGGCCGTGCAAAGTTCAAACCAAGGCACCATCAGAGATGCTTTCTCATCAGAGTCAGCTAATATTGATCCCAGTGTGTTTCCTCGTGGTGAAGCAAGACTGCCACTGATCTCTGCCGAGGTTTCAGCCTTCTCCTCAATGCAAAATATGTTTCCTAAATTTTAATGGTTTACCAAGAAACAAGCAATTAGTCCTGATGCATTGTAGAATATTATCACATGTGCATAATATAATATCCCCCAAAATTATTCTGCTTAATATAATGTCCCAGTAATTAACCTTGTAAACTTTCCTTTAGAACAGCACCTTTAAAAAAGCCAAATCTCCCTGCTCTATCTAACATTGCCCTACTTTGACCCACAATTGGTCCAATTCCCTTATTCCCCTTGCTTTATACTCACACAGCAAGAGAATGTTCTATAAAGCAATATCTATTGATCTCTAACTCTGCTGCTTTAAATCAAGAGAAAGTGGGAGAAAGGGGGACAATTACAGAAAGGAAATGGAGAGAAAAAGCATCTGAACCAGGAATGGACATTTTGTAATAGCTAGTAGCATTTCATCATTTTGCCATTTTATTTCTTCTCGATGCCAGCCTTTACACATTTACTTACAGTTTTTACAAGGCATGCATGGTTACCTTCACAACCAGAAAGAAAATATTCTATCTATAAGGGTGGCCAAAGTGTCTCCAAAGACTTACACAGATTTGTTTGTTTTTGTTCTTTCAGCAGTAAAAGAGATAATGGAGAATTCAATGGCCCATTGGTCTCCTAACATTCCCTTTATCTTCTTAGTTTGTGCCTGAAATATTCACCTTTACCATTGTTTGGGTGTAGTGTTAAAGGGTATCTCTCCTATAATAGCCTGTTCAGGATATGATAAAGTCAAAATAAAAATCAAGTTATACAAGTCCTGGGGCCTTTTTAAAGCTGAATACTTATCTATGGACTTACCTATGGACATGATACAAAAGAACAATCTGGTATACTTTTTTTCATTTATTTATTTTGTTTTTTTTCTGATTGCTTAATGTCAAGTAGTCCAAAATGCTTTTAGTGCCTTTTTTTCCTTTTTTGAGAGTGCTTTCTCAATATCTATATAGCTTGGCCTGCTTATAGAGAATATTCTAGTATATATATTTAGAGAGAGAGAGAGATGGTGATATAGATATAAATTATATAGCTATAGATAGCTATAGATATAGATATAGATATACAGATATAGATGATTCCATTGTTGTCCCTTCTCTTAAATTCTGCTCATTTTATGGGTCTCTCCATGTCATATTATTTCAAATAAAGTCAAGCTTAAAAATAAAAAAGGCCTTAAAAAACTCAAGTCTTAGTCATTTAGAAATAGGTTTAACTTATTTGTTTAGATGCAGTGATACTAAACATGGGAGGAAATCCAAACACTCAGCTAAAATGTTTCACATTTTAAAACATTAAAAGATTGCTTTCTATTCATCCAACAAAAGGAATCGGTATAAATCACCAAAAAACCACAATCCATGGCAGTTCACTTGCTTCTTCAGAGGCATTCCCAGTAACAGAATTGTGTGTTACTCTTTTTGGGCTGAATGCTCCAGACATAGCTGGACTCTCAGCACAGATGGGGCCACTGAAATACCAGTTATCAGCCAACCTCCTAGCTACTGAACGTGGCTGCCCCTGCCGTTGCAGGTGTCTCCTGGCGCCAGGCTCTGGCTGGTGGCTGAATGACCGCAGCGCAGGCAGGGGAAACTCTGGTTGTCATCTCAACATCTTTTAGTGATCCAGGGACGTTCTGATTGCTTGTTTCTCTTTGGCTCGCATTAGTGTGTTCTCTCTTTTAGTGTTTGTCAATGACTCGTTTCAGCAACCTGAGTCATCCTGATTTTCTGAAAATAAAAACATCCAGACTATTTTTATGCCATCAAGTCTTCCTAAAAAATTGGCGGGAAGTATTCCTTTTAATGATGTCTACTTCACCACTGAGAGCCCCGTGTACTCAGCTGACAACAATTCAACGTTTCAAAGAAAGGCATAAACTTGCTCTATTTCTTTTTCCTTGTCGTATTAGCTACCTCCGCCCCACGCACTTTATGCATCAGTAACACATTTTTTTTATCATATCATACCCAGACCTATGAAATGAAACCTATTGGAAGGGGAAGGAATTATTCCAGTTTTCATATTTGGGCAGAGCTTTGCAGCAGCAATTGCTTTGTTTCCATTTTATAGAACTGAGATTCGTGTCAAGATTCCCTCTTTTCCTAGACTGCTACAAAGCTCGGAGCCAAATTTGCAGCCCAGCTCAAGCGAATGATTTAGATTTCAGACCATTAATTTTCCCCTGGCATTACCTTAGTTGTCTACTTGTATCTTTATTCTTATTTCAATTATACTTACTCTTTATCTTGTGGTCCTTTATACACATACATTTAAGTTTGTGAGGGGTTTTCTTTTGAGGTAAGTTATGCATACAGAATAGCAAACATATATCCATAGGTATACATGATGGGAAAAGTTGTTCGAAGTGCGATGAAACTCTTCTTCAATGTTCCTGTATGATATGATGGCACTCAAGTAAAAAGAGGTTCACTAACCAGACAAGAGTGTGAACTCATGTCTGCTAAGTAGTGTTGTTATTACCTGAGAGAACATGAGAAGACATAACAAACCTCTCTGTGGCACCTAGATCTGACCTGCGCAGACATAGGGCACTGCGTACTGCTGGGATGGACCTGATCGTTTGGTCACTACAACCCTGGGAGAGTTTAGGTGTCCCCAAACGACAAGTCCTCCTAAGAGAAAGAAGGATCGAAAAGGAGAGAGAAATGAGGGAAGGAGCACGAAGACTGATAAACAGAAGTGCCAATTGCTTGAATATTGACTTTCTAGTGAAAAGCGTCATGACCAAAAACTTTTTCACTTCTCTGATATTTCTGCATTAGGACCCCTGAAGGCGTATGTTGACTGTGCTTTTGTTTTCAAAAAGGCTAAAAGAGTATTTTGTTCCTCTGGCTCTTAGCTTTATTATTATTGTTGTTTTTGTCCCTGCTGACATAAGACAGAGCTGTTTTTTAATACAATTTCCTCCTCCTCCCTGGAGTGACATTGACTAATTCATTTGGCCCTAAAACCATTATTAAAACAAATCCCCTGGCATCACCTGTTGGAGAGGCATGTTCTAGCCACCTCCCTAAGGGTTAATGCAACTGGACAAAGGTCCACTAAATTGAGTGACTGCCCCCAGAAAACACTGAAAGATGAACAGAGTAGCTGCCACTAGTATCACTTCTCTGACAGTATTCATTTTTACTTTGATTCTGCGTGTCAGCTAATGTGACAGCAACCACATGACAGTGAAATAATGAGATGGCAATAGCTCCTTTGCCCAAACCGTGGCCAAAGCCCTATCTGGGAAACCTGCCATCTACCTTTATTGGCAGCTGCCTGCTTCACACCAAGGAGGAGTGAGAAGATGCATTGCTTTGTCTTTGCAGCACACATTGGGAAAGGATTTGCTTGAAACGGTGTAACACCCCATAGGGGTTGCCCTGTCACTCGAGTGAAACTTCACATGGAGTGGTCTTCCTCACATGCATTCTTCATGATAAGAGAATGATTGCTTTTTATAGTTTATACCCTCAAGTTTTGAACATGTGTTCAGGGGAGGGGGTTGATACATGGGGAACTATGTTGATATGGCAATAATTTAAAGCAGTGTACAGCCAGGTGAACATTCTTCCTCCCAGAATTTAATTGACTCCGAAATTGTGACATCAATTGTTCAGATATTGAAAGCAATACTTCCTTTTCCTGCTACTCAGAGCTGTGTCCAATCTCCCTTTAGTTAACGTGCATCTATAATCCCATTGCAGCTTTCTGGAGAATATCAGCCATCCTCCTAAGAAGGGAAACAGGAAAAGTAGAGTCATGCTCACTGTTCCAAAGACGTAAGCAGGGGTTAGTGGGCAGGGAAAAGCAAAGCACACCAGCTTCTGACTCTGAACACACGATAATGCTTACCCATCTGGTGTACTATAATTCCGTGGTAATTGTGGCTGACACTGCAACCTGACTCACTCAGTATGTTTTCCCTGCCTGTGTCTTCATCAGATGCCTGTAAAAGCTAAAGTACTCACCAGCTCAGCCTCACTCATAGCTAGTAGTGGTTAATGAGATGCAAGTTAACAAAACAAAAGGTCTTCACAGGAAGGAAAGTGGCAGGAGGGTGAGTTTGAGGGGAAATTTTTTCTTTCCTGATAAAAACAGAGCAGCTGCTTTTGGCCTGGTCCATTTTCCCTATTTCCCCTTCTTCCTACCTCAAACAAAGTGAAGCTGTGGCACCATTGTGCAACTATGAAGCACCTAGCATGGGGATTAGAGTCTGCACATTAAGGATAGTAGTGTGGAAAGACAGAAAAAGACCTGAGGTTCTCATGGCATCATCAAGCAGAAACTGCATGCTTGTCAATTTTTTAATTATATATATATATATTTTTTTGTTACATATCCCCCCTTTCTGCTTGCTCTTGCTGTGTTCATTTTTGTGTTCTTCTGTGTCTGTTCTGTCTCTCCCCACTGCAGCGACACGACGAGTCAGCTCACTGCGCAGGCGGCTCTGCTCCGTTCGCGGGCGTCTTGCCCTGCCCGTGGCGGCTTTTTGCCCTGCCCACAGTGGCTCTGCCCCACCCATGGCGGCTTGCCTTTCTCAAGGCGGTCTGCCCGCCCGGAGAGGTCCCCAGGAACCAAACCCGAGGCCTCCCATGTGGTGAACCGGCGCCCTATCCACTGGGCTACAGCCGGCCCCCAACTTTTTTATTATATTAGAAAAATTAATTTATTTGCTTAAGCCACCTTTCTTAGTTTGCCAGGGTTGCTATGACAAATACCACACAATGGGTTGGTTGGCTTAATGACAGGGATTTATTGGCTCACAGTTTCAAAGGCTAAAAGTCCAAAATCAAGGCATTGAAAAGGACTTATTTCCTCCCTGACACCTGTAGCGTTCGGTTGCTGGCTTGCCAAAACCCTTGGGTTCCTTGGCTGGCATCCAGGATGCCTGTCACATGGCCTTCTCTCACCTGTGTCTGCTCCTCAGGCTCCTGCTGACTCCTGGCTTCTGTTCCCCTGGCTGCATGGGAACTTTGTCCCTGAATAAGGCCTTCACTCCTGCAGATTAAGGCATACCCTGATTCAGTTGAGACCCACCAAAATAAGATTTTAGAAGATACTATTCACAAATGAGCCCACGCTTTGACAACATAGCTTCAAAGTTTCTGTTCACGAATGAGCTCACACCCACAGACTGCAGATTGAGATTAAAAGCCTGTCTTTTGAGAGGACACATAATTCAATCTACCACACCACCGTTAGTTGGCTATGCCGTAAGCTGTAGCCACAGACATTTGCAATTGATCCCATAAGCATGGCCAAAGGTTTATACTTTTGAAAAGACCAATTTCCCTATGGATAAATTAGTTTAAGTATATGTTTATGAAATTCTGCAGGCTGGAACTCAAGAAATAAAGCCCAGGTCTGTCCATCTGTCATTAAATCAAAGATCTTGAGTAAGGAAGTTAGGACAGAATGTAGAACAGCTAGCTCCCTCAATCATTCGCTTCCTTCCCCCATGATGAAGTATCACCGGTTCTGAAGCTCTAGAGCAGAAAGCCAAAGGCTTCTCAGGGAATAGCCTCTTAAATTCTGATAAGTTCTCTACATCTAGATGACTCTGAAACCATAATATGTTTTTTGAACTTGAGGTCCTGATAAAGATATTCCTAAGGTTCCACCTAACACATGCAATACTCATTCGTGAAAGGACTGTACATGGTGAGCGATCATGTTATTAGAAATAAGCTCTTTGCTTTGGAGCTATGTAAAACAACTGAAATTTTCTTTTCAGTCAAAGGGAAACGATGCATATAAGAAAGAGAAAATCTGGCACTTAGCAGAAAGATTCATTGCTGACATTTTCATTTGGTTGTTATGGCGAGAAAATTCACAGCCAGTGCCTGTCAAATCCCAACTTACAGGAGTTAACATGCTCCAGTAGTTGACAGACGCACTCATTTTTACCTTCATGAAAGAGAAAAGAGCAGGGAAGAAAAGGGTACAGAAAGTGCAGAAATGACCAAAGCTAAATTTTCTTGACGCTCATGTTTATAGAATTTGAGGTAAATGCATGTATTCACTCCTAAGGAAAACGCAGACTTCAAAGAATGAGGAAAAGCCAGAGTGCTGAAAAGAATTCTGGAGCTACCCTTCTTTTCACTCCACTTCAACTTCTGCCTTCCACCTTTGCCAAGTCTTATCAGATGAGTGCTATAAGCAATGTAATTTATGTAAATAAAATCCATTATGCAAATGCTTCCAACTCACTTGCTACTTAGAAATTTTGTTCTTTTATGTTTAAGAAACACAGACTTTATCCCCTGGAATAGACAGATTGGTTATGTTTATGTTCTTAAATCCTTCTGCTACCGTTCTGGGCTTTGAGGAAAAGTCGTTTTTTATTTTAAAAAATGGTTTGCCTTGCTTCTCATACCCTTCTGTGAAAATAGCCTCGTTGCTTAATTTGGTGGTTTGCACAGTCGCTTAATGTTTGCAGTGGTGAGAAGGACAGTGCATAGAGATGAATGCTCTGATTATACCCTCCACCCCACAGGGGCTCTGTTGTTTGTTGAGTTAGTATGAAACTGAGTAACACAATTAATTCAGAGATCTCTGTGAGCTTTATTCCCTGCTCTGTTTTAATACCTCTCACTTCCAAACCTGAACCCAATGAAATCTTTGTTCGGAGCCATAAATGGGGAGGAGGAAAAAAAGTATATGTTCTTTGTGTTCATTCTTTCTCCAAGCTCTAGAATTTCAAATTAAAAGGAACTGTAGAAAAACATCTCCACTCTACATACGAACATATTAAAAATGCTCTTTCTACTAACAAAACCTGCATTTCATAATTTTTTATTTATATGGATGCACATACATGCATAGAGTATGATGAAGGGAGGGGAAAGAGGCATAATGCCACAAAAAATAAGAGTGTAAGAAAACATGGCTGTGCTTTAATAAATGGACATGGCAACAAATGAATTATGAATTTAAAACTCTCCACCCACCCTGAAGAAACACATTTTTCAAGTTGACAAGTCATTGTAACAGAACAGCAAGCTTCAAATCATTTAAAAATAGCACTATTTTAATAAAAGGGAAAAAAAACATAATAAAACCCCCAATTTGGCTGGTGTTTATTTTGCCACTTGATGACCAACCCAGTCCAACTAGCCATGATGTAAGCCTATTCACCCTGGGACTATCCAAAATAAATTCCCCTTGTTTCAATTGGTCTAATCAATTCATCAAAGCATCTTGTTTTCAGACAAGGCTCTGTGTTCTGATCGTTGCTCATAAATGAAATATAATGACTTGTTCTAATACTTTGGCATGTGCAAATTACGCTGATATGTTTTCTGGTACTTTTCTTCAACTGTTCAACTTATGTTATTGAGCACTGACTAAGTAGCAGGCATTGCTCTGGGGATATATCAGTGAACAAGAAAGACAAAGCCTCTGCTTTTCATGAAGTGTATGGTCTAGTAGGAGGAGTGAAACAATGAACACCTAAACAAGCGAGTGAATGAGATGATTCCAGACAGGATAATTGCTCTGAAAAATATAATGGACAATGAGACGGAGTGAGCAGGGGATGGGTTTTAGTTTGGACCAGAGAAAAGCTTTCTGAGACAAGAAAATTGAGCTGGAACATAAATTATAAAAAGGAGGCAGTCACATGAGTTTTGAGGAAAGAATAATCCAGGCAGAGCAGACAGCAAGACAAAAGCCCTGATATAAGAATAAATGAGTCCTATTTTAAATACAAGGAGAAAAGGCATTATGGCTAGAATTTAGGAGATGATGGGATGACTAACACATGAGATCAGTGAGGAAATTGGGGGAGAGATCACATAGGGCCCCCATGGGTCATAGAAATGCATTTAAATTTTATCTTCTTGGGAATTGGGAAGCCATTGGAGGGTTTTTAGCAAGAGAGTGATATGACCTGAATTACCCTTTGAACAAATTACTGAGAGGGTTTGGGGGATTTCCAGGTTCTGTGCAAATGTGGAAACAGGGAGAAAAATTCAGAGGCTTCTATAGTATTCCAGGTGAGGAACTATGTTTTCTTGAGCTAATGTTTATGCTGTAGATTTGGTGAAGAATGGTAGATTTGGTGAAGAATGGTTAGACAGAGCATATATATTTTTTTCTTTTTTCCTTTTTCTTTTTTCTTTTTTCTTTTTTGAGGTCCTGGGGCTGGGGATTGAACCCAGGACATTATATGTGGGAAGCTGCTGCTCAACCAATGAGCCACATCAGCTCCCCTGAGTTGGTTCCCTCGTTTATTTGCTTGTTGCCTCTTTGTTGTTGTTGTTTGTTTTTAGGAGGCACCCGGGACCAAATCCAGGACCTCCCATGTGGGAAACAGGCACCCTACCACTTGAGCCACATCTTCTCCCCACAGCATATATTTTGAAGATAGAGTTTACTGATCCCAGTGATTGATCGCATGTGGGTTGCAAAGGAAAGAAACAAGGAATATCTTCTATTGAGACAATTATTTTCTCCTTAGTGATATTTCATCTCAAACAGCCATATTGGTAACCAGGTAAGATTTCGGGGAACCAAAATGATCTCCCCCACTGACTTCCCTTATGCAATCTAACACCTATGAAACACTCGCCTGAACTATCGTCTGCCCAGATCTCTAAGAAACCACAGGTTGGCAAAGAAAAATTAAGAGCCAATATTAAATAATTAATAATCACAAAAAATATATAATAATCAAAAAAATCTAATGGAAATCATATCTTTTCTCAATATAAAACTACATAATTTAAGTTTCCATACTTTTGATTAGAATTATATCAAACAGTAATATCATTTAGTGGGGAAACAACTCAAACTCAATTTGATAAGTAAAGTCTCTAAAAAGATATCATTTATAAGTGGAGGGGGGATCTAATAAAAACGGTGATTTGGAATACCCAGTTTTGGAATCACTGGACAAATAGCTGCTACAATTCCACAGTTAGACACCCCTTTCCTGACTTAGTTTCCAGTCAATTGCAAACACACCAGGAAGGAAGGTCACGTCTCGAAACTTATCAGCAACTTACCTCAGAGTTAATGAGTTTACCAGATCCTTTTCTGTGGACATATTTTGGAAAGAAAGAGAAAGGAGAGAAAGAATGAACCCTAAGATCATGAAGGTAAGATAAGAAATACTTCCCATAGGGGTAAAGTGCAAAAAAAAAAAAAAAATAGCAAAGTTTGAAGTTCCAAATATAAAACTCACCAATAATGTTGTCCCACTCTAGCCCTAGGTACAGCTGGAAGACAGGCAGGAGGTGATCTCTCTGTTAAAGTCAACCTTTAGGATGAGATTTATTTTTACTCATCATTTTTCCTTCTTTTACCCACAGAGGAGTCAAGCATGGTGTTTGAAAGGAGAGATGCTGTGGCAGTTTGATATTGTTTATGAATTCCAAAAATAGATATTGGCTTATGTTTGTAAACTGGTCTGTCCCTCTGGGCACATTAGATTATATTGGATTCAGAGGTTTCAGTTTTACTTGATTAGATACTGATTAAGGCTTTGATTGAGCCACGTCAATAGGATGTTGCATCCCCACCTCCTTGGTAGGCGGGGACTCACAGAGAAACAGCACCGCAGAGAAGGGAGGTTGGCATTTTGAGTTGGAACACAGGAAGTAAGCACAAAGAGGAGCAGAGCAGCTGAGGCTGGAGAGAATCGAGCCCTGGGGAGAGAGGAAACCAGGAAGCCTGAACTATTGGCAGATGTGAGCAGCCATCTTGCTCCAACACGTGGAAATTGACTTTGGTGAGGGAAATAACTTATGCTCTATGGCCTGGTAACTATAAGCTTCTACCCCCACATAAATACCCTTTATAAAAACCAACAGGTTTCTGGTATTTTGCATCAGCACCCCCTTGGCTGACTAATATAGAATTACTCACTATTACCCTTAGTGACCCACTAGGAAAATTTTGCTTTCTGTCCCTGCAACTTTAAGCTCTGCTGATCTACAGGCCTTAGTCCCAAAAGGAGGAGTGCTGTCACCTCAGAACACAACAATGATTCCATTGAACTGGAAGTTAAGACTGCCACATGGCCACTTTGGGCTCCTCTTATTTCTGAATCAACAGGCAAAGAAGGGAATTTCCGTCCTGGCTGGGGTGATTGATCCTGACTATCAGGGGGAAATAGGACTGCATCTACATAATGAGGGTAAAGAAGAGTTTGTCTGGAATACAAGAGATCCTCTAGAGCATCTCCTAGTACTGCCATGCCCTGTGATTAAAGTCAATGGAAAATTGCAACAACCCAATCCAAGCAGGACTAACAATGGCCCAGAATCTTCAGGAATGAAAGTTGGGTCACCCCACCAGGCAAAGAACCATGGCCAGCTGAAGTGCTTGTTGAGGGTAATAGGAACATGGAATGGATAGTGGAAGAAGGTAGTGATAAATATGAACTTCGACCATGTGACCAGTTACAGAAATGAGGACTGTAATAGTCATGAACCTTTCTTCCTTGTTTCGTTAGGAGTATGATTATATATGTACATAAAATGAATTTCTTTGTTTTCTTCCCCAGCATTTTCCCTTATCATATAACAAGTTGTATTAGGGTAACAGCAACATAGAATGAGTAGTGGAAGAAGGTAATGATAAACACGAACTTGTCCATGTGACCAGTTACAGAAATGAGGACTGTTATAGTCATGAATCTTTCTTGTGCATCCCCATGGTCACGTGACAGACTCTTATAGAATCTCATACTATTGACAGGTATCTCCTATTGATTGTGTTTCCCTAGAGAACCCTGACCGATACAGATGCCAATGACCTTGCTTTTGCTGTTAGTGCACCACTGAGCATTCAAAGTTAGCAGCAGCTCAGAATCAAAACACACACTGATCTCCAGCACACAGGGTCAAAGTGAGCCATTCACTTCCACTGGCACCTACCATGCCAGAGAAGAAAACTGGTATCCAACACTCTAATTATGCCTAGACACTCTGGTGGCCTCCTATGTACCTGAGCTTTAAAGAGATGAGGAAAGAATAAGCTTCTGAAACAGTATTCCTTTTTTTTTTTTTTTAATTAATTTTTAATTTATTTTTTATATATCTATATACATTTTTAAGATGCATTGATTACATAAATGTTACACAGAGATTCCAGGAGTACCCATATGTCACCCCCCCCACCCCTCCCACAACCCCCCACATGCACATCCCTAAGTGTGGCATAACGCCTCTGATAGTTATACACATTTTGGGGCTTTGCCATCAGACATAGATCACAGTTCAGGCCATAGACAACACTCTCTTCTTTACAGTTCCTGAATGATACATGATCATCTACACTGGCCTACATCCTCTATTGCAGCATCATCCATGACAATTCCCAGGTCCCACCCCCCAAAAAAAACACACAAACA
>PVKH010013821.1:0-16713 GCA_004027955.1 Chaetophractus vellerosus
ACATACTTCTTTTCTATGGTTCTATTATCATGGTGTATTATATTAATTTATTTATTATGGTTAATGACTCTTTCATTGTTGAAATAAATCCCATTTGGTCTTGGTGAATATTCCTTAATGTGCTATTGAACTTGTTATCCTAGAAGTTAGTTGAGGATTTTTGCAACTACCTTCCTAAGGTTAATTAAGTTTGTAATTTACTTTACTTGTGATATCTCTATATGATATTAATAAAATTGAAATTCTGGTCTCAAGGCCTCATGGAATGAATTAGAAAGTGTTCCCTCCCCTTCAATTTTTGAGGTCATTTGATAAGAATTTCTCTGAATTCTTTTGAATGTTTGGTAGAAGTCCCTTAAGGAGCCATATTTTCTTGATTTTTTTCCATTTCCTTTCTTTCTTTCTTTTTTATTGTGGGGTTGGGGAGGATTTAATTACTGTTTCAAACTCTATAGTTGTTTTTGGTCAGTAGAGATATTCTTCTTTTTCTTGAATCAGGTTAGATAAGTTACATGTTTCTAGAAATTTTTAAAAATTTTATCTAGATATTGTAATTTGCTGGTGTATTCTCCTATAATTATTCTTTTTATTTCTGTAACATCTGTAGTAATTTGTTCACCTCATTCCTGGTTTTAGTTATTTTCACCTTGCTTGTCTTCATTGTTAGTAAACACTCAGTTAACTCAAGGTTTTGTCAACTTTGTTGATCTTATCAAAGCAATAGCTTTTGGTTTCATCAATTTTCTCAATTTTTTACTATCTCTATTCCATTTAACACACTCTAAACTTAAGTATTTCCATCCATCTGGTATCATATGACTTGGTTTGCTGGGCTTATTCTAGTTCTTTGAGATGTGAAGTTAGATTATAATCTGATATCTTTCTCTTTTTAATGTTGTAATTTTCCATTGTATATTACTTAATAAGTACTGCATTCATGGAATTACATAAATGTTTGTATATTTGCTTTTGTTTTCATTCATCTATAAGTATTTTCTAATTTGCTTTTTGGTACTTCTTTAACAGCAATGACTGTTTGAGTGTTGTTTAATTTCAATATATTTATGGATTTTCCAATTTTCTTTCTGTTATTGATTTCCAGCCTCATTTCATTGTGGTCAGAGAAAATATTTTGTATGATTTCAAACTTTAAAAATTTATTGAGATTTGGGGCCCAAGTGGCACATGGAAAGCCCAAAGGTTTAAGTATTTTGGACATACACCTATCAACTCTAGTATTAACTATAGGTTCAAATAGAAGGGGCAGAAGAGCCACATGTATGGAAACCACAACTGAATCCAACTCTGTCACACTGGGGAGCATAAAATCCAAAGTAGGGCCCACATACAGGATGCCAAACTCCTCTGCTGTTTTCCTTGTTATAGTGTCTATACATCTCCAGAGCTTTCAGGAGCCCCACTATTTGAGACAATATTTATTTTGGCAGTCAATGAGATCCTGCTGAGATGTGCATAAGCATAACCTCTGGAATGACCTCCATATTCAATTTGAAGACTCTTAGTCATATAAACTCATTTGTCTTTACCTTTTCCCCCTTTTGGTAATGGTCTGTTTCCAGTTGCATTGCTAATTGGTGCTGGGTAGTAATCCCTCTTGAGCCAGGGAGGCTCATCACCAGGAGTCATGTCCCACACTGGAGGAAAGGTAATGCATTTATATGCTGAGTTTGGCTTAGAGGGAGGCCACATTTGAGCAACAAGGAGGTTCTCAGGAAGTAACTCTTAGGCATCCTATACTACTAGACTAGGTTTCAATTTCAAAAGTAAAGTTTCATCAGTACAGTCATCAATAACACCTACTCTCCAATTCATTAGTCTCACCCAGGACAACTTACAAGGAAATGATGATGGACAATGACCATCCCAAGGAACAAAAGTCTGCAGCTGCATGCAAATTAGCCCCATCCATCTGCCCCATGGGACCTATGACCCCTGTCATTTAGAAGCAGAGTGGGCATAAGCACCCTAGACTCCTCAGGATTGGGGAATGAATAATGGACTAGAGTAGACTTATTGTGATTCTAGCAATGAAAGACCTTTTAGCATTGATGTGCTGGCTGAGGCCACTTGAGATTCTGAGGGGAGGGAGAGGGGACAATAGGAGTAATATGGAGGCATTTTTGGGACTTGGAAATTGTCCTGAATGACACTGCAATGAGAGATACAGGCCAATATATATTTTGCCATAACTTAAAAAATTGTGTGGGAGAGAATGTAAACTACAATTTAAACTATATGCTCCAAAATGTGCTCATCAAATGTAACAAATATACCACATTAATAAAGGACATTGTTAATGTAGGAAAATGTGGCTGGGGTAGAGAGCAGGGCATAAGGGAATCCTTATAAAATTTAATGTAAATTTTATGCAATCTAAGTATCTTTTGAAAAATAAAAATGGTATATTAAAAAAAGATAGAATGATAATGTTCACACAACGGAAAAAAAAATTGAGACATTTTGTGACCTAACAGATTCTATACAGGTGAATGACCCATGTACACTTGAGAAGAGTCTGCATCCTGCTTTAAATATATCATTCTACTGCCTTCCAAGATCTATGGTTTCTGATGAGATATTGGAAATTAACTTAGTTATTTTAGCTCTCCTTGAGTCTCTTAAGTCACTCCTTTCTTGTTGCCTTTAGGATACTACCTTTGTCTTTGAGTTTTGACAATTTGTGTCAAAATTGATGTGTTTAAATTTATTGTTCTTGGAATTCATTGAGCATCTTGAATGTGTATATTCATATCTCCCATCAGATTTGGGAAGCTTTTGCCAATTTTTTTGTTCACATATTTTTGTATATTTTATCATCCTCTTCTTTTGGGATCCCTAGGAAGTGTTGGTAAACTCAATGTACCACACAATCCCCTCAACTGCTATTCATTTCTCTTCATTCTTTTACATTCTGCTTCTCAGAGAAGATGATTTCAATTCTCTTATCTTCAAATTCACTGATACTTTCTTTTGCCACCACAAATATGCTGCTGAAACTCTTTATTACATATTTATATTAGTTATTGAAGTTTTTAACTACAGAATTTCTACTTGCTATCTCTTTATAATTTCTTTATTGTATTTCCCATTTTGTTCATATATTGTTTTTTTATTTCCTTGTGTTATTTTTCCAAGTTTTTCTTAAATTATTGATCATATTTAAAAGAGTTGACTTTATTTGATAGTTCAGTAAATGGGACTTCTCAGGGATAATTTCTGTCCTTTTTTCCTGTGACAGGACCATTCTTCCATGTTTATTGTACATTTCATAATATTTTGTTAAAACAGAACATTTTGCATAGTATTGTGATAACTCTGGAAATCTGGTTTTCCCATTGACCTTAATATATACTCATTTTCATATTTGTTGAAGCCCATTCATTATGACTTTTCCTAACTAATTTTTCAAAGTGTAAATTCCTTGTTTTATGTGACCACTTAAGTTTATTTTCCATTATTTCAGTAAGTCAGCTGACACAAATTTCATCAGTTGAAAAACAGCAGAATAAAAATACTCTAGTAGAAGCACCAGTGGATGGTTGTTGCAGCCTCTTTTCTTATCCCTCAGAGATCTTCCAGGCAAACTAGACATGAAACCCCAACTTTTTGAAGGAGAAAATTTCCTCTGTTTTCTCTGGCACAAGGAAGCAAATCTCAGAATGGAGACTGCTGTCATGATTCTGCCACTGCGGGTCTGAGGGATGGAGGATTGTCACTGGATCATGCCCACCCTCATTTATGAATGCTCAAAAGCTTGACATCTTCTCCCTTTGTCCAGATCTCCTGTGGTTGTTTACATTGCTCAGTTAGTTTGCAGAATTGTAAATAAATAATTCCAATAATGTTTTCCAGCTCATTGATTGGATTGTTGGGGAGATTGAGTCCTGGAATTTCCTGTTCTGCCATTTTGCATGAAATCACCATTCTCAATGGGATTTTTACTGTAGTTAATTCTTTGGAATAATAATGATTTAGTCAACTCTCTCTTTCTGGAGTCTGATGTGCTTAAAACAGCCACTCAACATAAAAACACTCTACATTACAATTTTATCATAAGATTCCCAAACAGTGAGGCTGTATAGGCCAGTATCATGGCCAAGTGACCTTATTTTCTCAGTTTGTATGGTTTGAGGCATAAGCAACAACAGTTTATTATTACCTCTGCTGTAGGGCTACTGGCTCTTTAACTCATATTTTCAATGCTTGCATCAGTGTTGCTATTAGAATTTCAATTGGAGCAGGGGATATGCCTGAGGTGCTGAATTTAAACAGGTTAAGATTGGATATAGATTCTTTTTTAAATATACATTTATTTTTTTTAAAGACACTTAGATTACATAAATGCCCATATGCCCCACTCCCTACCCCTCTCACATTTTCCCACATTAACAACATCCTTCATTAATGTGGTACATTCATTACAATGGATGAACACATTCTGGAGCATTGCCATTAAACATGGATTATAGTTTACATTGTAGTTTACACTCTCTCATACACAATTTTGTAAGTTATGTCAAGATATATAATGGCCTGTATCTGTCATTGCAATGTCATTCTGGACAATTCCCAAACCTCAAATGCATCTATATACTGAGTTTGTCTTAGAGAGAGTCCACATTTGAGGACTGAGAAGGGTCTCAGGAAATAACTTTTAGGTATCCTATAATACTAGGCTAAGGTTCAGTTTTAAAAGAAAATGTTCATAAGTACAGTCATCAATACCAAGGTCACATCAAAGTTTCTTAGTCTATTGTTATAAATACCTCTTTTCAGTTTTTATTTGTTCCTTTAAAAGGTCATTCATCTTTTTTATAAGACCTGCACCAGTAGGGTTATAAAGCAGATGGAAAGTACAAAAAAATCTTGATTTATACGCTAAGGCTGCATGAGGTGACCAGTAAATAGAGTTTGCTTATCACTGTTAATTTGGGCTGGCACCCTGTATAGGGCTCTTACATTTTTTTCTTTTTTGGCTGCAAATAGTAACTTGCTGGTTACAATAGTTCTGTGGCAGTGTTTGTGGCAGTGAAAGCATAGCTTGTCCTTTCTGAGAGTGATATGGGACCTATGTAATCTACTTGATATTGTGCAACTGGAGTCTGTGCTCAGCTGATATGTTCCACTTCATGAGGTATTCATTGCAGTTGTTGGAATGAGCATGGTGGACACTTGTGGGTGATGTCCACAATCTGCTGGCAAGTAACAGGTAGCTGGAACAGCTGACACAGTGTTTGGTAGCCATTACACCTGTTTTCCTGTGGAGCTACTCTATTGCTTCTTGGGTTTCAATGGCATGGTTTCAGATCTTCACAAGTGTACCTACCTCAACATTCCTAAGAGGGGTGTTAGAGGGGTGGACAGGAATGTAATAGTTACCTGTCATCACTGGCAGGTGTTTCAGATGTCCTTCCACAGATTTCTCCCCCACAGAGGGCAGCTCAGAACAGTCCATTGTTCCTGTCTTGTTTCTAGTATTTTCAATTCAACCTTGGATAGGGATGATAATTTTCAGAGAGATGGTGCACCATTGAGTTATGCCCTCTACTTGCAACAGGGCAGGGTATGCTGTACACAGTTGTTTTTCCTAAAATTGGGACCAAAACCCAAGAGATAATTGATTAAAATGTTGTCTTTGCCACAAACCCCACAAAAAGCTAATATTGATGCTGGTTACATCCAGTTTATAAGGTAACTTATAGTCTACCCCCCTTTGCTGTTTGATTCTGGTTTATTTCTTTTTCTTTCCTTTTTAAAAAGCCGCTTGCTGGGGGTCCTCCATTCTAATGCACAACATTTCCTGATATAAATAAGGTATGAATGGTTTCCACTACCCCCAACAACCAAAAAATGGCCATTAACTTTTTTGGAGTTTAGCACATGGTAAGATTAAAGTACATAAAGCTATTTTAATGAAACAGATTCTCTATCTTGTATACTAACATAAGTGCTTATTTAATTTTTGGCTATTTGAATAGAGCTCTTTTCAAAATTTTTATTTGTTAATTTAATATTACTATCTGGAGGTATGAAAATATACACTGAACAAAGACAAAAGATTTAAGATACAACAACAGAAACATAAAGTTTACTAATCTGACATAATATTTACTCTTTTGGTATGGTTGTTCCAAGCTTTCTATCATTTCACATCTTTGATTTTTATTACATTTAAGATCTTTTTCTGGCACAAAAGGGGATTCTCACAGCATTGACTCATAATTTTTTAGTTTCTTTATCTTTCTACAACTCAGAGAGGATTTGAACATAGGGGACTTTTTACCCATTTTTCTTGCTGTTTACAAAACAAATTTAATTGCAATATAGCATTAAATTCAAAGACCTATTTTTTTGGCTAAGCCTTTCTGTTATGTAATCTGCATCTAGGCCAACCTTTATTACAAAACAAAATAATCAACTTACATTTCTGTAACCCACACTCCCAAATTTAGAACAATTTTTCAGGATGCATCACAGTGATGAGCACTCAGGTACCAATGTCTCATACTCCATGGCAGCAAAAAGGGAGAGAGTAAAGAAAAAAAGGTACAAAAGGCAGCAGGCCTCCCCTTTAAGGGAGTGAGGGAGTGGGACTTAAACCCACAAAGTCTCTCCCATTATAACCAAACCTCCACTACCTTAGCAAAGGTAAACCAAATTCTAACTCACTGTTAGGCAAAGCAAAACAGTGGGCCTCCCCTTTAAGGGAGTGAGGGTGCAGAACTCAAACCCACAAAGTCTCTCCCACTATCACCAAAACTTCACTACCTTAGCAAAGGTAAACCAACTGCTAACTTGCAGTTAGCCAAAGCTGAAGAGAAATGGCAAAACTGAAACTAAACACTAACTTGTGGTCAGCCAGAAGAAAAAAAAACAGAAGTAATAAATAATAGAATGAACTTTCCCACCAAGGAAAGGAGACTAACTGCTTCTCTGTCCTAACCTCTTAAGCTTATTCCAGCAGTGGCTAGAAAGGGATTTTACTCTGGGTAACCCCAGTCCTTGGGAAAATCCTGAGCAGCAGCTGGAGTCGGGGATGCCCCAGTGCAAATAATCCCATTCACAGGTCACCTTGGTAGTGTTTTTTGGTTACCATTTTTGTTTATTTTAGTCCCAATAGAGTTGCCAATTTCTTATGCCCCAAAGCTGGGGTTTGGGGGATAACCAGAGATGTAGAGGGAAAAAAAAAACCACTCTAACCTGTGCATTATGTAGAACTTACATTTATTATGTCTGCAGAGAGTAGCCAAGGTTGGCCTAAAGTGACTCAGAAAAAATTCCTTGTGCTCCAGTTTGACTCTTGCTTAAATACTTAAGTTTCTACTTAGCAATTGCTTTTATCATGCATTAGCTTTTATGTATATGGATGAACATACATAACTAGTTACATAATTGAATGATTAGTATGTTCAGGAAATCATGCTTGCACATAAACAACATGACCAAAAACTGGGTGGAAAGCTGCACCCCAGGATAATGATTTTGCTATGTTAATTAAGCAATTTGAAATGATGACAGCAAGGGGTTTCTTCTGTGCAGGTCCAGCCAACTGGTTGAAGCTGGTTTTCATACTTCATTGATTCAACAGGATATTCTCAACCACAGGAAATGGAATTTGGCGCAAAATTCCATATAATTCTTTTCTTTGTATCCTAGCAACAGAGGGAGAAACAAGTTACTTTCAGGTATTTGGTCATCCTGCATCTATCAGTAGTAGGCTTAATTCAATGCATATATAATTTAGGTAATTGTAAAATATTAGTATGAGTAAATAATACTGAAAACTGATGAGATATCCACCTTTCTGGCATGATAATTATATAGCAATATATTCTAATGAAGCATGGGCTGCACTGTTTAGAAAATGAGTTTATTGGCTCTTTGATCATATTAGATTTGAATGCCTTAAAGGCCCAATGGTTGCTTCCCATTCTTTGGAACATCCTTGAACTTGTGCATGGCCATCAAGCATGTGATCACCTAAGTTCTTCATTGATTTCTTTGGCTTAGAATTGTCAATGGTATGATCATTCCTGCCAATCAAATTAAATATTAATATCTGAATCTTCTCTTTTATATATTTCTGGTTATTCTGTAGTAACCTGAGTTGATGATATTTTATGGGCTGTACATATAGACATCATTAACAATCACTTAAAATATAAAATTACTTTTTACTACAATAAGTGTAAATGATGCAATAATTTGAGATGATATTAACAATGGTAATTTATATGCACACATATTCATGAATTATTAGTAATACTGATGGCATGACAGTTGTGGATATTATGTTTTAATAATTTGTATGCTTATTTTTAAATAGTTCAACAATAACATCCTCTTAGTTGGTCTATTTTTCTTTCTCTGTTCAATGGTTTATCCATCCAGACATTTATCCTTTTGCTTATACTGCTTCCTAACAACCTGACCACTGTTTTCCAAGTATAATATTTATCTTTTTTCTTCATTGTGCTCATGTTCCTTTGAGATCTTGACACAGCCTGTAGGATTTTGAATATTTTTCTCCTGACTTTATCCCCATGTCTCTAAAATCACTTCATGATGAGCATTCTCAATATTCATTCAGGATTCTTTCAGTTAACCTTTCCTCAGTACCCTTTCAGAGGCAGCTAAGCATCAGGAACTTTCCCTAGCTTCAGAGTAGGAACATACTTTGTGTTTAATAGCGATTTGTTTTTATTCTACTTTGTCATTTTTCAAACTTTGTATGTGTGAGACACTTTTGTTTAATTTGTCATTCACCTTCTGTGAAGAGAATGAAATTACACTGTTTTGTTTCACCTTTGTACATTTTATAGATATATTAATTTAATCTTATGATGTATAATCATACAATTTTATAATGTTTTCCATAGCATATTGATCTTTCTATCATGAAACAAGGACTGTAAAATGTCATTGAGAAACATTAACCCACAAACCACACTTTTGAACTTGTTCTTCTTTATGTTTACAAAACCCCTACTCATAAGCTCTCAATAATAAAAAACTGTTATCCATCTAATTTAATACAACAGATTGGCCATGCTATCTGTGGGAAAAAAGGCATTAAAAGAACACAACTTTTCTGGATGCTGCAATTAGTGGATCGATCCCATGAGAATGATTAGAAGTATAATTATTCCAGTGCTTTTTAGAAAGAGATCACTGAACATAACAGATAAGACTGATAGACATTTCTTCATATGGCTTAGAATAAAAACATGCCTTTGTAAATAGTAACCCTTTAAGATATACTCAATGAAGAGAAATGAAGGTAATGTTTGGGAACTGAAAACTAACATTTTAGTCCTCAGGTATGTTGTTTTTTATCTTTATGCTTTTTCCTTCATGTGTTTGTATTTTGATTTTTATATGTAATTGGACAAAATTCTAATTAAACCAAGATATTGTGATAATCCTAAATATTATTAGCACTTGTATGTTTCTCCATATCCTAATTCTTTCAATTTGCTACATATTAATTAAGCATTGAAAATCATATATTAATTTTATGAGATACACATATCTCTATACATCTTAACAATCTATGTCAATATTATAGTTACTGTTTATGATGAAATTTTGGATGCTCTTCAGTATGATTTGCAACATCATATTATCACTATATCCTTTGACTCCAAGGAGACAGCAGTGTATTAGCAGGCATGGGCAACTGCACCATCTTCATGGAATTCCTCCTCATGGATATCTCGAGCTCCTTGGGATTCCAAGTCTTACAAGGTCTAATGTTCTTAGTGATCTATTTGGGAGCCCTGACTGGAAATCTTCTTACCATTACTGTTATTGTAACAGATCCACATCTTCATTTCCCAATGTACTTCTTTGTAGGTAATTTATCCTTGGTGGATTTTTGTTACATCTCAGTTACTGTTCCCAATTCCATCATGAATTCCCTGACAGGCAACAAATTTATTTCTCTCAAAAAATGTGCTGCTCAGACATTCTTATTTTTGTTCTTTGGAGCCACAGATTTTTTTTCCTTGTGGCGATGTCTTATGACCGTTACATTGCCATTTGCCACCCTCTGCATTATGGGGTCACCATGACACCGTGTTTGTGCATAGAGTTAGCAGGTGGCTCATATGTAACTGGGCTGGTCTATTCTGCTATCCACACAGGCACTGTGTTCAGGCTTCCCTTCACAAAGTCGAATGTAATCCATCAATATTTCTGTGACATCCCTCAAGTCATGAGTATTTCAACTCAGGCTGTGCAGTTTTCTGAGTTTGTGGTACTTGCTGTAACTTTTTGCCTTGTCTTAATAAGCTTTGTCATCTTATTTACTTCATGTGTTAACATTTTTTTAACTGTACTCCAGATGCATTCTGTGGAAGCCCGGAATAAAGCCTTATCAACCTGCTCTCCCCAAATAGCTATTATTATTTTATATATCATTTCTGTACTGTTTGCTTGTTTGGGTCCCATCTCAAATGAATCCACAATTCATTCCCTCCTCACATCCATGTTCTACTCCATGGTGCCCCCCTTCATAAACCCCATCATCTTTAGCCTGAGGAACAGGGAGATTAAAAGTGCTCTAGGGAGAATGTTTAGAACTCCATTCCATTTACCTTAAGGAGTTGATTTTTAAATGGGATATAATGCTTCAATAACACACAAATAAAAACAATGTATATAATATATTATCTTAAAATTTAGATAATTATGTGATATTTTTAGGAAAACAAGGCCATATTAAAATACATAAGCAGAAATTGACCATTGAACAAAGATTTTCCTTGAATAAAATTGATTATTACTTCTTGTAATCACTCATTTTAATATGCTAAGTAGTAGGAGTTAAATATTGTATTTGTGGTGTCATCTTATTATGCTCATGTTGGTTTAATTGAAGAAAGATCTAGAAAAGTTTATCATTTTCTCTTGTTCACACTGCATTAAGTAGAAAGCTAGGATGAAACAATTCATTCTACCTGCAAATAGATTCAGCAAACTCTTCTGTTTCACCTTGCAATATAATTTTTACATTTTCATGTTGTTTCCTTGATATGATTATATGTTTGAATTCCTTATATGTTTGTATCCATGGCCCTTCATTTCAGTGTAACTTGCACATTGTGTCTGTGAACATAAAATGTGTATTATCTTTAGATAATTACATAGGGAAATAAAAAGATCCAACTATGTTCATAACACTCTACATCATAAAATTTATATCAGGGTTACCATTTATCAGAGACAGAGCAGTGGAGAGAAAGTAGACAGTTCTTATTCACAACAGAAAGTCTGCGATCTACTGCTTGGTAACTATACAAACAAAGAATATAGATAAAAATATGTAAAATACATATCATGAAGACTAAAATATCTGATAAAGTTTTGATAATTTAAATATCAATCATTTAGCATGACAAAGTATAGAATATGCTAATATGGTAATGCTGAATTCAGTCATGGACACTCCTGCACATGATATCATGGTATAACACATGATGAGTTGAATTGAAGAGAATCTATAGATCTGGTGCAGTATGAGCTGTTGATGGACAATCAGAGAAGAAAACACGTTGGTTGCCCACATTCCATGAACGCTGCTTGAGAGAAAACAGAATTCGCTCCCATTAATCTTAAAAACTGCTTCTAGAATTACTGTTTTAAGCTCAATTCCTTGTGTCATTATTTGGTATCATTTTCAGTGTATGTGTGTTTGTGCGTACCTGTGGTTGAATACCATTAATAAAAGATAAAAGGCTTTTGTTATCCCCATGGTGTCCAGATTATGTAGATAACCTTGAACTATTTTAAGAAATTAAATTTGTATTGAAGAAAGTATAACAGTCATGGTTTGAAACTGAAAAAAAAACACACAAGCAGTTTTATTTTCAAATAAAATTTCTATATAGGGCTTAATTCTTTGTATATGTATTTCATTAATTCTTATTTTATTTATTCTAATAAATTATTAGAATTAATTTATTATGAAATAAACTCATTCAGTAATTTTTGTTGTTATTTAAGTCAAAGGATGAGTGAGAATTGGAAAAATATAAATAAGTTTTTTTGTTATTCTAAAAACTGCATTGTTGTCCATAGAACCCACCACATTAATTCACTTCTAATGCATGGATAACTATTCTGTCAAAACTCTCAGCTTACTAAATGATTTGATTTATAACATTGTATTTTTCCTTTTATAATATGGTCAGGAATGTATCAATATTATTCTTTTATGATATCTTTGACAGAGAATGGTAAATCCCACCTTTCCATTATTGCCATTCTTATATTAATAAAAATGTATTTCATTTATGCCTGAGCTTACATGTTTCATATTCTAAATAAATTAGAACTTCTGATTTTTAATATCCATATAGGAATTATATTTTCAATATAACATTTTTATCCATCTTTTTTGGTGTTTCTATCCATATTCCTTTGATTTGAAAATGGTTTAGTTGACATGTGTTAGCATATATTTATTTTGTTTTAAATTGGAGCAAGGGAAACCATCTCCTGTTTTTCCAATCTCCAGTTTGCTTTGTCTATGCGTCCTTTTTGATGCAGATAACTTTTATTAAAAAGAAGTTCTTTGGCCAATATTTTGTGGGCTTAGGTATTGTTCAGGGAGATTATACCACTGCAAGTTTATAATAGTTTCTCCTTTATCTATTAACTCTTAGTTTTACCTCTTACGTTTAGGCTTTTATTGTATTTGTATTTCTTCATTTTAAAGTAAAGAAAAATGATACAGATGAATGCTTTTCCTTTGGGGAGCTAGGGCTCCTCTCACCACCTCCCAAGCAATCAACTTCTGTGTTGTCTGAGCAAACTATTTATCAAGAGTATAGAGTACCTTGAATATATATACTTATTTCTGAATATTATTGTTCTGTTCTTTTAACATATTTATTCCTACATTAGCACTATACTGTATGGTTTATTAAGTGCTTGGTAATATTAATATATGCTATTTTATTGACCTTCTATTCAAAAGATTATATATAAAGTCGATGTGATATTTAAAAATATGAACTACCATGCAAAACAGCAAGAGAGGTGTAGAAAAGAAAAGCAACTCTTAAAGGATAATTCACATACATAGTTGAAGAAAAATTACTTTAAATGAACATTTCAGCTCAAAAATAATCTTAAATTAAATGGAACTCAATCTGAAATGCTGTTAAATTTTGGAAGAACAGATGATCACATTCTAAATTTAACATGTGATACATATTGATCAATCAGAAAGAAAAGAAAGTATCAATACCTCAGCTAGCCAGCTTCTCCGGAGGAATTTAACAAAACCTTCATCAGAGTTTGCAGCTTGCTGTCCACCTTATATAATTAAGACTTCCCAAACCCCACAGCTGTGTGAGCCCATTCCTATAATAAAATCTCATACTATACCTATATATGATACACAGAATATATATACACACATACACACACATTCTGTCAGTTCTGTTTCCCTGAGAGACACTGACTAATACAGGTATTATTTTATATAAACCTATATTTTATATAAACCTGTATTAAAAGATTCTGATGACCTTTAATTATGGAGATATATATTCATAACATTCATTGAAATAAAAATACATTTATTATGTTAAGTGTAAAATGGGACAATATTAGTGATAATTTTGACAATGGAATTTATATGCATACATAAATTTCATATATTAATAATAGATAAACAAATAGGAAAAAAATTTTAAAGACGTATTTAAGAAGTTGTTGAATAATTCTTTGGTGATGGTGGCTAAATGAACTGAATTCTAGGATTTACAAAGCCCTTCCAAGATGAGACGGGCCAGGTACCACTTCCCTTACTGAAGACTGGAGGGTGGAGAGGATCGCCTCATGCATTAGCAGAGAGGCTTTGTGTGGTAAGGAGATTCCAGCGAGGACATTAAAGACTCTGCATGCTGGACAGGGGATCTGAATGAATACCATATTCAGTGCCAATTCTTCTTAATTAATTTTATGTGCTTATTGTCATGTTCAACAGTGGAAAACTCCCTTAGATAACCAATTTTATAGGATTTGTTTGTTTGTTTGTTTGTTTTGTTTTTGTCTGTGATGTTTGTTTTCCTTCCAGACTTATATTTTAGCTCACTCTGTGCTGCAATGACCCCACGTTGCTTTCGAGGTAGAATACCTGCCTCGTCACGCCTGCCGTTTCTCCTCACTGTGCTCCTTCTCCTTGGGGACCTGCCAGTGGTGCAGGTGCTGCTATTGCAGACCACACCTCAAGAGCCACTGCTCATGGGTCCTTCTTGTTTCCTTACAATCTTGCCACTTGGATGCAGAACTTTGAGCATTTATTCCCTCTGAAATTATCCACAGTGTTCCTAACCATTTCCTTGTGAGAATTATCAGGATCATCTCAGGATTCTTTCCTCAGTTCTTTCAGAGTCAACAACTACTCTGTGTCTCTTAAGCTGTAGATAGTTTATGTTTTCCCATATTAGCTCTTTTCTTTGTTCTTTCTGTGGTTCTTTCTTTATACTTACAGCAATTAATTTAACAGTAACTGTTAACATCGAGGATGTTTCAGATACTTTTGGTTAATTTGTTTTAGGTTTGTGATAGGTGAGCATTTTGATCTTGTTTTACTTGAACTTCTTTTCACTTATATATATATAGTTGACTTAAAATTTACAAATTTATATACATATATACACATATAAAGCATTTTAAATTTTATTCTCTAAAAGCTATTGCTCTTAGTGTAATGAAATAATAACCTTGAAATATCATTAAGCCAACACTGATACAAAATCCTTTTTTAGTGACTTGAGCTTTCTCAAGTTTTCAAAACCCATATTCTACTCATCTCTTAAATATAAGTTATTATCCATTTAATTAATCACAATATATTTATCAAAAACCAGGCTTTAAAAGTCTTTTTCTTCTCTGGAGACTGAATTACTAGTTCCCCCTGAGGATTTTGAGTATAAGTGCACCAGGGGTCCCCAGAAAGACATTGACAGCCATGAACATTTGTTCATAAGGCTTGAAATGAAAATAAACCTCCCTTCAAAATACTCTCTCTCTGGAGCATTCCCTGTGAAGGGAACTGATGGGTCACAGTGATAGAATTTACATCAAGACTTTGTGAGAAATATTAATGGTCAGAAGAGGAAACCTGATATTTCAGTCTTCAGATGTATTTGTTCTTCTTTATGTTATTTCAAATTCTAAGATGGATCTGCATTGATATTTTTAAATCAATGTGCAAAAAACTAAATTGGACAAGGCTTAGTGACAGCACTCAATGTTACTAGTATGGTTGAGTTTCTTTATATTCTGATCCTTTTATATTATCATTTACTATTTAACCATTTTTATATCACACAGAATTGCATATGATATTTGTCTCTTAAAATACAGTATACAAATTTAGGTCAGAGTTTTCTCCCTGAGAATATTTTGTATTCTCATTCCATTTTCACTTTTTGCACAATTCTTTCAGTGTGTCCTTTGACTACAGAGAGAATACAACATATTAGCAGGTATGAACAATCTCACCATCTTCATGGAATTCCTACTCATGGATATCTCAAGGCCCCAGAATCTCCAAATCTTACAGGGTCTAATGTGCTTAGTGATGTATCTGGGAACTCTGGCTAGAAATCTCCTGTTACTGCCATTGGGACAGACTCTGACTCCACTTCCCCATGAATTTTTATAGACAATTTATCCTTGTTAGATTTTGGTTACATCTCAGTAGCTCTATCCAGATGTGTGATGAATTTTCTGATAGGTAGTAAATTTATTTCTCTCAAAGAATGTGCCACTCAGACATTTCTATTTATCTTATTTGGATCCACAAAGGTTTTGCTTTTCCTCATGGCAATGTACTATGACAGAAAAAAAGCCTTATCAACCTGGTCTCCCCAGCTAGCTACTTTATATATATATATTTTAGGATACATTGATTACATAAATGTTACACAGAAATTTTAGGAGTACCCATATGCCACACCTCCCACACCTCCCACAACCTCCCACATATATGTCCTTCATCAGTGTGGCACACTCTTTCCCATACAGTTCTGCACCCTCTCTCCCATACAGTTCTGCATGATACATGATGATATAAAATGGCCTATATCCTCCATTGCAACTTCACCCAGGACAATCCCCAAGTCCCAAAAAAGCCCCCATATTACAACTGCCCTACCCTCTCCCTGCCCCCAAAGATTCCAGTGGCCCCTGGCTCCACATAGTTTTGTAATTTCTTCCATTGCATGAATCACAAGTCTATAACAGGACACCAAAAAGTCCACTCTAGACCATAGCTCTTTCCCCATTCCCAAGGAGTCTAGGATGGTGATGTCCCCACCACCACCAAGTGAGGGGGGTTTATATGCCATGGATATGATGGAAAAGTTGTCTTGCATACAGCTGCAGGCTCTCTCCATTCCCCAGGATAGCCATCATCCATCATCATCTACCCACTGGGTGTCCTGAGTGAGTCCAGTGAGTTGTAGAGTAGGAGATGTAGGTTCACAGAGCCTCTGGATCCAGTTGGCACATGGATGGCCCATAGACTCCAGTCTCTGGAAGTACACCTAAAACTCTGGCATCAAATATAGGTTTGAATAGAAGAGACAGATGGTCCATGTGCAGTTAAGACATATTTCAGTCAGACTCACTCTCAGGTGCAAGGATTCCAAATTAGGGCCCACTGGTAAG
>PVKH010013822.1:0-16709 GCA_004027955.1 Chaetophractus vellerosus
GAAAAATCCACAGCTAGCATTGTACTCAGTGGAGAAAGACTGAAAGCTTTCCCACTGAGATAGGGAACAAGACAAAGATGAAATGTTGTTATGCAATATTGTTCTGGAAGTTCTAGCTAGAGCAATTGGGTAAGAAAGAGAAATAAAAAGCATCCAAAGAGGAAAGGAAGAAGTAAATTTTCACTATTTGCTGATGACATGATCCTATATCTAGAAAATCCCCCAAAATCTACAACAAAGCTACTAGAACTAATAGATGAGTTCGGCAAAGTGGCAGGACACTGGATTAGGCAAAAATCACTAGCATTTCCACATATCACTAATGAGCAATTTGTGGAAGAAGTCAGGGAAAAAATCCCATTTACAATAGAGACTAAAAGATTCAAAAATTTAGGAATAAACTTAACTAAGGACATAAAGGACTTTTATTCAGAAAACTACAAAACATTGCTAAAAGAAACCAAAGAAGACTTAAATAATTGGAAGGAAATTCTAGATTCATGGATTAACTTAAATATTGTTAAGATGTCAATTCTACCCAAATTTATCTATAGATTCAGCACAATTCCAGCAGCCCTTTTACAGAATTGGAAAGGCCAATTATCAAATTTATTTGGAAGGGTAATAGATCTTTGAATAGCCAAAAATAACTTTAAAAAGAAGATTGAAGTTGGAGGACTCTCACTTCCTGACTTTAAAGCATATAAATTAGCTACAGTGGTAAAAATAGCATGGTACTGACATAAAGACAGAGATGTTGACCAAAGGAATAGACTTGAGTGTTCAGAAATCAGTCTTCAAATTTACGGCAAAGTATTTTTGACAAGGCTATCAGGCCCACCCAGCTGGACTAGAACAGTCTACGGTCTACTCAGCAAATGGTGCTGGGAGAACTAGATATCCATATCCAAAAGAAAGGAGGAGGGCACCTATCTCACACTGTATACAAAAATTAACTCAAAATGGATCAAAGACCTAAATATAAAAGCTATAACCATAAAACTCCTAGAAGAAAATGTAAGGAAACATCTTCAAGATCTTGTGGTAGGCATTGGTTTCTTAAACCTTACACCCAAAGCACAGCAATGAGGAAAAAAAGTAGATAAATGGGACCTTCTCAGACTTAAACACTTTTGTGCATCAAAGGACTTTGTCAAGAAAGTGAAAAGGCAAACTACTTAATGGGAGAAAATATTTGGAAACCACATATCCAATAAGGGTATTATATCCATGTTATATAAAGAGATCATAAACCCAACGATAAAAGGACAAGCAATCCAATTTTTAAAAATGGGCCAAAGACTTGAATAGACATTTTTCCAAAGAGGAAATACAAGCAGCCAAAAAGCACATGAAAAAATGTTCAACATCATTAGCTATTAGGGAATTGCAGATCAAAACTATACTGAGGTATCATTTCAACTCCTTATAGAATGGCCATTATTACAAAAACAGAAAACTACAAGTGCTAGATAGGATGTGGAGAAACAGGAACAGTCCTTCACCATTGGTGGGAATGTGGAATGGTGCAGCCTTTCTGGAAGACAGTTTGGCAGTTCCTCAAAAAATAAATTTAGAACTGCCATATGATCCAGCAATAGGAATACATTCAGAAGAACTGAAAGCAAGGACGTGAACTAATATTTGCACACTGATGTTCATAGAAGCATTATATATAATTGCTAAAATATGGAAACAGCCAAAGTGTCCATCAACTGATGAGTGGATAAACAAAATGTGGTATATACATACAACAAAATACTATTTATCTGTAAGAAGAAATGAAGTTAGGATGCAGATGACAACATGGATGAACCCTGAAGACATTAATGTTGAGTGAAATAAGCCAGACACAAAAGGACAAATACTGTATGGTCTCACTAATATGAACTAAAATGATGAGTAAACTCATGGACGTAAACTCTAGCATGTAGGTTACTAGGAAATTGAATGTGGGTTGAGAATGGGAGGTGATGCTTATTGTATGTAGAATTTTTAATAAGTCTTATTGTAAATGTGTGGAAATGAATAGAGTTGATCGTAATACAGTATCGTGAGTATGACTAACACTGCTGATTTATAAATGTGAGTGTGGCTGAAAGAGGTAAAAGTCTGGAGATGTAAATGTCAGTTGAAAGGAAGCTAAAGAATAATGTAGGGACTGTATAACATAGTGATTTGGGTGGTAAATATAGACTGTGGTTAATAGTACAAGAATGTTCTTCCTTTACAAAGTGTTAAGCACATGGTGAGATACGGGAAAATAACAACTAATGTAACTTACAAAGTATAGTTAACAATAATATTGAAATATTTTTGCAGCAATGGCAGAGAAGATATTAAGACAAAAATAAGGGGATTTTAGAGAGTATGGGAATTTTTCCTTTTGGAGTAATGAAACATTCTAAAATTGACAGAGGTGATGACAGCACAATTCTGTGAGGAATATTAGAGCCCCTGAGTGTACACTTTGAATGGATTGTACAAAGCATGGGGCTGTATAACACAACGAATCCTGTGGTGGAAGATGGACTATTGTCAACAGAACAAATACGAGAACATTCTCTTATGAACTATAAAAAATATATAACACTAATGCAGGGTGTCATGAACCGGGTGGGTTGGGGGAAAATACACCAAATGTAAGAAATAGGCTATAGCTAGTAATGTCTTCACAATGCTCTTTCATAGTTTGTAACAATTGTTTCACAACAATGCAAGGTGTTGGTGGTGGCGTAATGTTTTGATGATTTGCATGTTGGTTTTGTAACTTCACAACTTATACTATACACTTACTGTTTACGAATGTTCATGTATGAACGATAAACTTCAATTAAAAAAATTAAAAGGTGAAAAAAGATAATGCTATGCTGCCTATGCAATAGATCAATATAGTCACTGACAACCCTCTTTGCAATATGAATTTATTCAGCATTTCACATGGCCAGATCCAGTTTCCTTAATAAACAGAATTATTATAGCAAGTAACCATAATTTCTTTGTAACATAATCCTCATTAACATAACACTTTATATTACAATTCAAAGTTAGTACAGATAAACACTTCTCCAACATGATGCATGCATTGCTTTCTAAATTTAAGCTTCCCAAGTGCCCTATTGGGGTTCTGCACATATGAAAATACGTGTCAGGTTAACTTATATGCATGTTGAGGGGAGCAATCGGAGCCGCTTGTAAAATATACCACGTACTCTGGAGGAAGCCCTGTGCGGTGTGAAGCTATGAATTCATGAGTTCAGCTTTTGCTGTTGGGCTGTATATTCTTTCTGCTTTCTCCCATTTCCGCCAGGTGATACAGACACAAGCATATAACCCAATCAGCTGTGTCAGTTGCAAATAAATGCAGGGCATTCAGTTCAGGTCTGATAAGAGGACCTGGAATATCACAGGGTTTAAAATAAAATGTATTCGATACTTGGGCACGGATGGTACCGAAGGGGCCCCTCATCCTTCTCCCTGGCCCCCACCAAAATTTAGCTTCTCCATAGGGAAGCACTTGAAAAGGTCTCAGATTGAAACCTCGTAATTTCTAAATCTACAGGGCCTGGTGCTGGACTAAAGCTTGAATAATAGTCTTGGAAGAACACACCACATCCATGGTAATGTCGGCATGGGAATTCTAAAGAGAAAATGCCCAGGGAGCTTCTGTGCCCTTGGGTTTTGTTTTGTTTTTCTTCTTGCGCCTATGAATTAAAACTGAAATTAAATAAGGGCACACTTTATGAGGTGACATTTTTCAGAGCTGGGAACAGGGACTCAATGGATGAAATTGGATTCCTTCCTGTCCTCATTCCTGGAACGTTCCAGCTGCGCTCAGTCTTCCTTTGTCTTTAGTTTCCTGATGCGCTCCCGGCTCCTGTACAAGTTTTATGTGCAAACAGCCTGCCTAGCTGGAGAGTTCCACAAAAGCTCAGAACTCGCACAGACCCTGAGGTTTAGCAGTGGTCTTCTACAACGGAGCTGTTGGACAAATCAAAACATCCTGCTGCTCTGAAGGTATTAAGGAGTCAAGAAAAGGGACAAAATCCGACTTTGTGAGAGTTTTTCTTTTTTCTAAAAGTTACACACAGATAGACATTTATTCAGTCAACAAAATATCACTGAGGGTCACGCCCTCTGCCGGTACGCCTTGCGGGCGCGCTGACCCAGACACAGTCCTTGCTGAGGAATCTCCTCTCATGCTTCACAGGTATTGTTCCCAGTAGATTTCCCAGCTAACTTTTTTGTTTTCTTTTCACTTCAAGCATCTGGAAACAATTTTGGCATCTGCATATGCATCAAGCTCCAGGCACCCCAACATGCTCTTCCATTCTCCAGGAAAGCTGGCAGGAGGCTGGCATGCGTCACAGCAGTGAACCCCCGGGAGAAGACACGCCATCCTGCTTTCCTCTCCAGGCAGCCCAGGCAGGCTTTCATTTCGCTCTGCTCCGGGACACCAGGCTGAAGGAGCTTGGCAAGAGTACTAGGTCTGCTGTCAAAAGGAATAAACATTTAAGAAATAATCCTGGAGGGGCAAGTTTAAAGAACTGGGCTTATCAGCCTGAAGAATAGCTTCTAAGTGTACAGAGGGACTAGGCTGGCGAGAGGCTGTCCTGGTGGCGAGGAAGCAGCCATCCTCGCATGCGGGGCCCACAGAACCAGAGAGAATGGCTTCAGCGGCAAAGGCAGCGTGTTGAGATCTCTAACAAGATTTCGGGCTGTTGGGCTGGAAATGTATATCCAAAGGAAATTACAGACAGCCTTTACTTACTCTCTCCCCCATTGAAAGGGCCATCAAGGTAATCCAGTTTAGAGAGGTAAACAAGCCGCAGGGAGAAGCTGTGCTTCGATTGCTGCTGAGTTCGATGGCTGCTAAGCTCTGTGATTCCCTGATGACACACAGGGATTTGCTATTGAAAAAAATGTGGCGTGTGTGAGCGAGTGTGTGTGAATGCAGGTGAGTGAGTGTGAGGAAGTGTGAGGGTTTGTGTGTGAGTATGTATAAGCATGTGGATGTGTGTGAGTGTGTATGAGTGTGAGTGTGAGTGTATAAATATATAAGAATGTGTGCGTGAGTGTGTGAATGCACATGAGTGTGTGTAAGTGTGAGGAAGCGTGAGGGCACGTGTGTATGAGCGAGTGTACTGTATATACGTATATAAAGTGTGTGTGAAGGAGCGTGAGTTTGTGAATGTGTGCATTTAAGTGTGCACAAGTGTGTGTGTGAGTGTGTGTAGTAGAGGATGTGACGCTCATCTTCCTTCCCAGGAAGACTAATCCAAGCATTTCTTGCGACCATTTTCCCAAAGAGAGCAGGCACTTCTGTTTGAAGGCACATACCCTAGCTGATCTATTCTTCAAGGAAAGCAAGGTTTGCATGCGGCCATTGCGTTAGTTGCCGTTCCATCACCTGCCGCAACAAGACAATCTCCAGTGGGATTCGCTGAACAGGTAAGCCTGTTCTGCGCAAGGGATGGGGAATCACATGAATAGCGTCTGCTCTTTATACAAGCACTGACATCGCTTTCTTCTGAGTACATAGCTTTTTATTTCATTACAAAAGGGAAAAAAAGAGAAAGTGCCTTGCACTCCAAGGTCCATTTATTACTTCCACACATTTTTACTTTTATAACTAAGAAAAGAAAATAACTTTTAATTGCAGACACAGACATTCAGTCTAGTTTTCAAAGATTTGCATTATGATAAGTGCCAAAACAGATGGGTACATCACGATAAAATTCCAGGGAAATGTCACTTTGCCCTAATTGTCCCATACCTAATCTATTTATTTAGGAGTGAATTAAGAAAGAAAGAAAGAAAAAAACTATGGTTTGCATCTCTCCTTCCTGACTTCCAGAGATTTATGTGTTGTGGAGAAAAGGCAAAATGCTTTAGAATTCATATTTGACTTCTTTCCTGAGCTTCCCATTTTCTCTAACATATTTAAAAGTTCCTGTCAGATGAGATTATTCAGTTCTACAGATCTTGTGTCTGATGCGGTTACCTGAAGCTAAAACAGATGGCAAAGCCAAGCGAACATTACCTTCTTCTTTGTTTATACCAATATTCTGGTGGTGAGTAGTCACTGTTAACCCCTGACTCCTCAGGGGACTCTCAGTCACCACTGACTCTAGGCTCCACTTGGGGGCACTCAGGCACCATTGACTCTAGGCACCACTAGGGGGCGCTCAGGCACTATTGGCTCCATACTGGTGGGAGACGCGTCAGTCATTACTGGCTCCCTCTATACATTTCTGGAAGTTGGGGCAATAGCAAAACCTGCAGTACTTCTTTGAAAGCTTCAACCATGACATGAACTGGTAAGTGAAAAACTAGGACCAAGAGAACTGAAAAAAAGACGAATGAGAACAATCTGAGGAGAAGCACATTTTCCTTCTCTATGAGCAGTAATGCCCTGTGATATGACCAGGGCAGTTTGCTCAGTAGACAGCATCATTGGAGTTCTTTTAAGAGTTAGTCACTGCTTTTGTTTGTTTTAAATAGATCACATGGAGTTCCAATGATTTCCTGGTAAGAATTGTATTAATTTCCTATTAAGAATTTTGTGTTAGGATAATTTTTGGGAATCCTGGTATTGCAATATGGCTAAAAAAATTCACCAGGGTGGTTGATTGTTTGATATTACTAGATGTCCCATTTCTTAGGTGGTGTGTGAATATTCACTCTTAGTTTCAACATGTTTAAATGTCTTTCAGTATTGCCTTGGGTGTGAGCAAAGGGCAGTGTCCTAGTTGTGACTTCAGGAACCCTCTCTGTCATGACTATGAGAATTGCAGTAAGAATTGCAGTAAGTATTCACTGACTACAAGAATCTCTGTCATGACTACGGAATTGCAGTAAGTATTCACTGACTTTAGCTGAATGCTAATCAAAGGAGTCCAGAGCAATGTGCTTCTGAGCTATGCTTACTACTTTAGTTCCAGAATATAGAAATAAGTACAAAATACACCAGGCTACATGCCACAGAGGAAACCCCAGAGGCCCACTGTCTAATTCAGAGTCCTAATGACCCATCTGGATATAGCTCTTGGGCCAGAATTTCTGCTGGTGAGTAAGGAAACCAAGTACAAGCAGTGTGAGGAACTTTCTCAGGTTGCTGTATTTTGAAGAAGGAAGAGCATCCCATCAGGTGAGCAGAGACTTGTTAATGCAAAGGCACACAGGTCTTCACTTGCTTCTGTTCTGTAAGTTTATATCCTGAGGGTTCTACCTGCTTTCTTCGGGTTGAAGGAGCTTAAGGTGAAGCCCCTATAAAGACAATTAGGAAAACAAACCAAGCCCAAACAAAGGAAACAAAACCTTACTGATATACTGAAGGTAATATAATATCAAGGACCATGTACTTAGAAAATCGATTGTCATAATGCAACCCTTTACCAGTTAACTGAAATTCTCTCCTTTCTGTATCCAATATTTATTTTAATTTTAGATATTGGGAAATGCAACATTTTTTAATCACCTTAATCAACTAAGATGACAGTTTTTCTTAATGATGTTAATTGTGTTATTATTTATTTATTAACTCATTTTCTCATTCCCGCTACATTTTTTGTATCCAGAAAGTGTTTGACCTGACTATATTTAGTTATAAAGTCATTTAACATTTTAAATAAAGACACAGGACATTCTAAATACCACTTGACATGTCCTTGAGAGAAGCCTCTCAACTCGTGTTTGTCGACAACTCATATATTCATAAATCAAATCCCGTGTGTGTTTAAACGAGATCAAAACACTGAGAAACACAGTGTCCCCCATTAGAAAATAAAAGCAATTATTCTGCCCAGTTGTGTTTCTAGAGTAGCATTTTAAATCATTGATGAATATGCAATTTGCTAATCAGTGATGGGCAGTTCTCCTGGAGATATCTTTGCTAGTTTGATAATTTACTATTTCAGAAGTGTTTCATGAATGCAAAGATTAAAGCTGAGAAGCAGATAGAAACCACTGCATGATGACATTATCCTATTTAACGCCCATAACACCTCACAGCCACAATGAGTAAGCTTTACAAATTAAGTCAACATATTGAATTCCTATTGGGTAAGTTATAGATAGGGCATTTCATTGTAGTGATCTTTCCCTGTACTAAATTCCCCAAACACAACCATGCACCCAAATGAACATCAGAGCAACATATCATACTGTAAAGGATTAAATGATATTTTAGCTTATGCCTTTATTTCTTGTCTCTTTTCTCCAATTAATAATAGAGATCTCATTTACCATGCATGAAGACACTTACAGTCTCTTTCTGAGAACATTTCTGATATTGTTGATATAAGAGAAAAAGCTCATTTATTTCAGGATGCCTTATTAATCTACACTTTTTGGTAAATATCCTAGATTATCTGATCGCTCAGTTTGTCTCTATGGCCTAAGAAAGAAGAAAGACTAGCTGCCATGTTCAATCCAAATGAGTTGGTGTATGAATATTTAAAACGATATCGATATTCACAGTTTCTTACAATCATGCTCCAAGCTAAATAAAAATAAAAGTAAAACTGCTACAAATATTACAGTATAATAGGATAAGAGCTAAACGTTATGTACAAATTCATTGACAATATCTGTGCAAGTGCTGTGGACAAAACAGTTAAAAAGAAATCTACATAAAACAAAGTAGATAAATTTATCAAACGTTGATAAATTTTCAGAGACAGTATAAAAGTACACAAAACATGGAGGAGAGAGAGAATTAAAAAAAATAGCCACTAAGTCAATACATAGAGTACAAGTTTACTACATTTATATTACAGAATGATGGAAACCAGAGACAAAAACGATTTGGTAACAAACAGCAAAGAAAGTTTCACCAATCACAGGGAAGATAGACTTCCCTTTTTGGATGAAAACACAGACTGCACAGCTCATCCCACCCACCCATACACACAGAGAAAAATAAAAACAAATGCAAAAGTTGTCTACAGCAACACATGACAGACAGAAGTGGGAAGCGTTTGGCATGTTGCATCACAGGAAGTCAATCACGACTGGCTAACGATGATGGTACCTGGCTCTGTTGCAGGTCACTGGCTTGCCTGAGCGGAGTAACTGATGGAGGAGGCACACCTGATGTGGACGCAGACCGGCCTAGCTTGCAGCTTACTTTAGGTTCTGTGGGGAAATGGGGAGAGACAAAATGTTAGCCCGGAAACATGCATTTGAACACGAATTGCCGTTGTGAAAAGCCCTCCTAGTGGAATCATTGGGTGGCAAAAGAGCAGTTGCTGAAGGACCAAACAGGCCTGGGTGGGACATTATTATCTACTTCCTAGGTGGTCAAGCTTAAAGAGCTCATTTATTCTCTGTTCCTCCAACAAACATTTATCAAAGGCCTACTACATGCAAAGCACTGTGCGAGATGCTGGGGACGTGGGTGAACGAGACACTAATTATCTATACTATAATGGGCTTCCTGGTTTCTTCGGGAAGACAGACATTAAACCCAAAATTGTTTCCTGAACATTGGGAAATGTGCTACGGAGAAGTACCGGGTGCCACAGTATCATTTGTAAAGAGAAATCCACAATCCAGCCTATGTATTCTGGGACACTAGGGGAGGCCACGGTCGGGCCTTACAGAAGCTGGAGTAATTAGCACCTCCCAACTGAGGGTTGAGTGGTTGGCAAAATCTGGAGTAGAGAGCAGCCTGTTTTTTTTCCAACCTATCCAGAAGTCAAATGTATTTCAGAATGCATTCCTTTCAATTACTTTATTACTTGTTTATTATAAGGAAATAGCAATAAATGGAATACCCCAGTATCTAGGATAGTGGGGAACAGATCAGCTAATGGTGGGTAAAACGATGGCAGAAGTTAGCTATAAAGTTCTGAGGAAAATGCCTGGTACTTTACGAGTGCTTTTAATGAATGTGGGTTCTCACCTCCACTAAACACACACACACACCCATGTGCGCGTGCACGCACGGTGGCCCTTGCCTGCATCTCCTCTTCTACATTGAATGTAATGGACCACATCCTCTTTTCTGAAGATGCCTTCCCCTTCCCAGCTCTGACATTTGTGGCTTCATTTCTCTTCTTCCTCTGTTCTTTTTGCTTTGTCTCTGGCCTTGCCTCTTTGCCTCTTGCTTTGCCTTTTTCCTCTGCACTGTCTCCCTCTGAACATCAACATTCTCATGGCTTCTTATATAATCTTTCCTCTGTTAAGTTACATGGAGGTTCCTGCAGCTCTGCCCTCTCCCTACGCTCTCACTTGCTTTTGAGCCCCGGTGCCTTCTGGTCGCTTAGCATCCATACTGCCTCCTGACCAAAACCAAGTTACAGCTCGACTTCAATAACTCCATCTCCCTTCTGACTTTCCTATTTGTAACAGGAATATTGCTTCCATTTTACTAGAAACCTAGGCTCCGCATTGCGTACTTTTTAAATTCGGTGCTTTCTTTCCTTTATCTATGGTTAGTCCTATTTGCTTTCTTTCTTTTCAATGACTCCTGCATTTTTATCACTTTGCTCCTGCTACCATAAACTTTGATGCCATATTTATATGAGCCTCCTGCTGGTCCCTGACTTCATAATCATTCTGCTTCAAAGTAACCTGGACATGCTGCCCAACCAATCTTTCTAGATTACTTTGATGCCAACTACTTTATTCAAAATTTTCCAATTATTCAATTTTTTATATCAAGAAATATTTAAACTCCCTTGTTTAATTTGCAAAGATACCCTGTATACCTTAGGGAACTATTTTTTACTCTATACAACAACAGGTAAAACATCCATCAGAATCCTGGTTGACTTGTTTTCTTAATGTTCCACTGGTTCTCTATATTCCATTATGGGGTAGCACATTTAGTCACAGAAGTGAGAAAATTCAATATTTTTCTTAGGAATGGATGACAAAGAATATCGCTTTACAGTAAGGTTCTTTCCAAGTTTATGCTTAAGGGATTATACAATGAGTGACAAAACTGAAGGTCTTTTAGCTTAACTAATGTATCTATGGATTAACTTTCCCTGTTAAGCCTTAATCAGACTCTTTGAAATAGAGATACTGATATCTCTAACACACACGTTGAGCCTTGCCAAAATCCAGGCAAACTCCATTATCACCAAGACTTGGAAAGACCTTATATTACCTCCCTTGGATGCCAGTCCACATAATGTCTCCATTTATCAAGCTACCCTTAGGCACTAAGACATAAACCATTAACCACCTCCTGCACACTACAATTAAAACTATTAGACAAGCACCCTGTAGCTAGTTCGAGAGTCAGGTCCCTCTTCTAGTCTTGTCTTCCTTTCCTCGCCCCGCAGCCAACTGTTCAAATCCCAGCATGCCTCGTATGGGATATGACTTGGCCTCCAGGGACTGGATGAGACTGATTACCATAATTTCATTATGTACACATACACACACAGACGTAAAAGCATTGTGTACGCACACACATGCACTCCGTTACAGTGCTGCTCAATGGTGTCGGGTGGTTGGGGTGTTTTTTAAATTGTGAGGTTTTTGTTTTTCTTTAGCTTACTCATTTTAGCTCTTCTTCCTTCAGGTCTACCTGGTCCTTAACTTAAATTCATTTGGACTCTATTTTGGTGTTTGTGGGGCCAGGTTCATGAAACAAATCCTAATGTGGTTGAGCTCACCAAGGTTCCTTTGGTCGAAGGAATTGTCTGCAATCCAGAAAACCCCAGAGAATATCCTGCCACTAAACAAGTCTACTAGAGATTCTCTAGGGCTGTGGAATCAAAGTTAAATAGTCTATTTCACTTACTTTTGGAAATTAACTATTCTTTGAGACCTAACTAATGTGGCTTAGGATCTTTGGCACTGGAAACAATAACTTTCATTGTGGGTTTTGCTAAGGCTTTTCTTTTTGTATTTTTTTGGGGGGGAGTGGCAAAAAACAAAGGACATAGGCCTAGATAGAGCTAAGGTAAAGTTTTCATCCCCCAGCTCCACCAAAACAAAAAAACAAAAAAACAACAAAACCTTGTTCCATTAGGAAACTAATGATAAACCAGAAGGCACTTGTTCTTCACTCATTCAAGGATAGACACCTTCCTTTGAAAACTCCTTTAATAAAGAGCCTAAATGTAAAAGTTGCTGTTATTTGTGCAATTTCAGTGAAGTAAAGTTTAGGGAGAATGAGAAAGAATAAGAAAGAGGGCAAAGATTTCAAAATAGAAAGACACATATTCATTTTAACTTCTTGGAGTAAATCATTATCGAGGTATTATCACCAGAGGTTTCCCAGGCAGTAACTCATCATCTTCATAAAGTTTTTACTAAGTAAGAACTCATTGGACTGTGTCACTCAATAGTTAGTTCTTTTTATCTTTTTAAAATTCTTAATGAGTAAAACCTTCCATTGCTTTTTTTTTTTTTAGATAATCATCTATCATCTTCCTCGTGGGTGGAGTGGTTTTCTGTTCAGGATTTTGTGCTTGAGTATTGTTACAGGATAATCTCCAAGGCTCCAGGTCCCATTGCTATTACAGTGAGAAGTGGAGCTCTCTTTGCTTTCAGGAAGCATAGACAAATGACTGTTCTCAACCTCTGTATCTCCACAGCAATACGAGATTAGCACATTTTTGCCAGAGAAAACACTTACATCTAGCATCAAAGAAATAAAATCAGGCTAATTCTGAGATGTATCTTTTGCTCCATCTTATTTTTTTCAGTACACAGTATTTTGATGTACCAGCCAAGTCATATCATGATTTTCTCAGTCATGACGCTATTGAAAGTTTCTGCTTCATGACTCAAGGCAACATGGAAGTCACAGAGAGGCCTTTTATTAATGCACCAAAGTATGCTTATTGCAAATTCTTGTTCCATTTCTGGGGAAGGCATTTTTTGAAATAACATATATGCTATTTGAAATAAAATGGTACCCAATAGCCAGGATTATTTTAAACCCGTATGAGTCCCACTTTGTTTTAAATTTTTCATCCACATATTATGACAAATGTATTAAAATGCCCTCATGTCTCACATGAAATATTATTTTTCCTGTAAATAATTTGAATACATTTTTATAATTTTGCCTTTGAAATTATTGGACTGTGAATAATCCAATTAATTCATGATTGGTATAATTTCTAGGCAGTAATTATGCATACTCAGGAATCTTACAGGATTATACAATTGAAGCTAGAAATTGTTTTTCAAATGTAATGGAATTGTTTTGATACTGAATTTAACAATTAATGAAGTTGACCTAATGTTACATCTTATAATGATTTAATTCAATATTCATGAATTTTAATGTGGCAGTTTCTTCTGAAATTTTGGCGCTACTACTTTTTTTCTAATGTCAAATATTTTTATAGGTCCATGGGAAGATCAGAGGCCTAGGCATTGTGAGGATGGTCCTGAAAAGAGAAACAAATCTGATCATCACTATGATCATTTTGTGGCCATAGAAAAGGAAAAAAACATCAGCAAGTTGCACAAATCTATCTTGGAGTAAATATTCTATCTCCCCAGCTTCCCATAGGGCTTTCCTGAATCCTAAGGTTGAGGCTGAGTCCTAAGTAGCTTGGAATGACTCAATATTCTGCAGTGCATGGACTGAGGTCCTAGCTTTCTCTGAAGGGCCAGATAATAAAGCAATTACTATTGGAATAATTGGTTATTCTTCCTGGAAGACTGGAATTCTGATGAAAGCCTAAAACCCAGAAAAAAGTAAGATGGCAATGTGGTAAGTAGAATTTACAACCAATGATGAACTCAGAGAATTACAAGCTCCATTGGATAGGAGCGGGAGGGAATCACCTATATGTGGAGTTAGGAATGTCTGTGGTACTCCTTCTGATCATCTGAATTTCTGGAATTTTCCTTGTTCCCTCCTGCTGATGTAGAGAGGATATAAATCACACTGTTTACAACATGGGGATGCACCAATATGCTGAAGGCATGGTCGGCATTTAATGTGGCACCATGGTGTACTGTAGCATTAGCAGACTTTTTTTTTTTTTCCTATTTGACAATCTCTTTTATAGTAATATATAATTTCTGAAACACCTTTAGGAACCTCTAAACTAATTTCATCATTTTAGCTGAATATCAATATATGCTTTTGAGTTTAAAAAATTATTATATTTCATATTAAAAGAGAATTGAAATAAATGTATAAAGTCACATCTTTTATCTATTTAACCAGTAAGGTGAGCTGTTCAATTATCTTTAAAATTATTAAATACATAAAATTCATCTGCCAAGATATAAATTCAAAGAAATATCATGAATGGTTCAAAATCAAATATATATTTCCAAAGAGATGGAAATTCCACCTTGTGTTATGGCATAAAAAATAGAACCTACTTCTTTTTCTCTTTCTGCTTGGACCAGCCTGCCATATACCTGGAACCCATAATCTGTTATTTTCTACCATTTCTATTGTATTCTTTCAGTTCCTTGATGAACTACTGGCCTAACTGAACTGGCATGTTCTTAAATTCTTTTGTGTAACATAGCCAAGAACATAGAGGAATCTGGTTACATATTTATTGGTGAGCCAGCTAGGAGAAACGAGGACTGGGCAAGGACTGAATCAATGCCTTGTTAACCATATGGGGATTTCATCCAGCCCCACCCACAGTGCCAGATTTATCTTCCCCCAACTGTGATAGAGTAGCAAGGGGGTTTTACATCTTGTGAGGTAGGGTCTACTGCCCCTAACCAGCAGGAAGTAATTACAGAAGAATGACCATCATCCCTCAGCACCTCCTTAAGAATAAGGGTATACAACCTCTGAGGGGGGAGTTAAAGCAGGCTAGTTTAGGGAATAGGAAAATGAATCTGGGACGTGGCAGAGAAACATGACTGTTAAATATGTGGCCTTGGAACCCACCTGGAACCTTCCTGAGGGAAAGATCCCCCCCCCACCACCACCACCAAAAGCCTGCTGGAAGAACCTTGTAAGATTCCTCCATTTGGAATAAGATTTCATCCATAATCAAAGTGAAGCCCTGGATATTCTCAAGGGGCCTTGTCCTTGGGCTCCCCCGGGGAATTGATGGATGGTGTAAACAATCAAAACAGCAAACAGCTGGGACTCCACCCCTGAACATTAACAAAGGGAAGAGTAATTAATGGTTTAAAAAGCAATGGCACAAGCTCGTGCTCTCTCTCTCTGTCTCTCTCTCTCTGTCTCTCTCTCTCTGTCTCTGTCTCTGTCTCTCTTTCTGCTTGTACCAGCCCACAAGTATACCTGTTATTTTCTCCCATCTCTATTCTCTTCTCTCAGTTCCTTAATAAACTACTGGTTTAACTGGAAAAAAAGTAGAACCCCACACAATTGAAGTAAACACTTCTCATCACTGGATTTTCAGAGTGTGCCCATGACAAAAATCAATTGGTATATTTTTAAAATCTGTTATATTTTGCTTCTAAATAACAAAGAAAAAAAGGAAGTGCCAAGTTTATATTTTGTAAGTATTTTACCCACATTATTGATCTGAAAATTCTTTATTCCTAATATATGAGTATCAAATCTGGAAATAATAGTAATGGTATTTCCTCTTTATGCCATTGGTTTTTGCAGTTTGTTTAAGAGCCAACATCTTGTGACAGTGTTCCCAGCTATTATAACTTTTTTGTTTCTCATCAGCATGTTGTATTTCAATGTCCCTGTCCCTTATGTTTCTGCCTTTAACCAGCTGTCCATTATAGACATAACCTAGGCAATATATGACGAAGAATGACACTGATCTAAAACCCTACATGGGCAAATCCATCATGGTGGGTACACTTCAAACTGAACTCTAGTAATGTCCATGTTTGCTCACTTTATACCATAAGTTCTGGAGCTCTATGAGGTCATCTTAGTATTTTCACGAAAATACTGAGATGTTATTTGTGTTATTTTGCACTCTCTTGAAAATGCATGGGAAGTCCAAAAGGAATGCTAGATAAATCTACTTTCCCCTTAGTACATCAAAATAGTGGCACTAAACTCTACTAGTAGATATATATTTTTCACTGCCATATACGTTCAGGGGGAAAACAAAGCCAGTTTCATTTAGGAAGGTCTTTAAATATTCTACGTGATGAAATGGAAAGCAAACATAAAACAATTGTGTGGCATACCAAAATCTAATGGTTGACTCAAAGAAAAATTGAATTAGCTACTTTTGTTTTTTTTACAAAATTGAATTAGCTAACATTTTTATTTGAAGGAAAGACTGATATGCAAACTAGGGTTATTCATATTCGTGTATCTGGCAGACATTTTCCTGAAAATGGATGAGGTGGCACTATTTCTTTAAGGAAGACAACTGATGGAATTTATTGCCAATGACAACATGAACTTTTAAGCAAAAATTAGAGTTTTGGAAAACTTGTATCAATCACTGTGAACTTGACAGCATCCTGATACTTAAGCCTTTTCATATGAGATCAGTGATGATATTGATGAGTGTGGTTTTGTTTTTGGTTTTTGGTTTTTATAATGAAATGTGTCAACATATGGAAGATCTGCATGACTGAGTGAACTGACATTTTCCAAATGACCAATGCATGGTGTTATAAATCATGCATGGATAAAAATCCATTTAAAGTGCAAGATAAAATAATGGATTTCATTGTAACACAGTACCATGACTTTATTGATATGGTCTCAGATTCCACATTGCAACTAACCTTCAAGAAACTATGGGGCCCGGCTGGATAGCTCAGTGGATGAAGAGCTCGCTGGGGGGCCACGTGGGGGGCCC
>PVKH010013823.1:0-16708 GCA_004027955.1 Chaetophractus vellerosus
CTTGAGCTGTGAGGTTGGCTTGGATGTGGAGCCAGGCCGTGCCCGCTGAGAGGAGATCTGGGTCCACGGCAGGGAGGCATCCCCTCTGTGTGTCTGTCTCCTATGTTCACACCTGGGGGCAGGCCTGGGCCTCCTCATTTGTGAAAAGGGTCTGGGCCTCTGCTGTCCTCTATGGCACATAACTCCCTCTTTGTTCAGCAGCCAGCAGGGTAAAAAGAGAGTGCTTTTTTGGCCCTTTTTCCTGAGAGCATGTCACCATGAATATTCACTAGTGTAGAAAATTAGAGAGGTGCCCTTAGTTCTTACTATGAAATCAGAAACTCTCTAAAAGAAGATGACATAAGTCTTTCCCAGTTTTAGCACTCTTTGGTGATGGTACTAAGAGACAGAACAGTCAATAATCTTTCTGTGCCTGCTATGTGCAGGTCAGATTAAGCAGTACGGCCGTGATCTGCTTAAAACTTGGCTTGTGATTTTTAAGAATGATAGCAACCACTCCCAGAACACTAGCTGCACCAGGCACTGATACATTATCCCCATCTGGGAAACTGAGGCACAGAGAAGTCAAGAAGCGTCTCCTAGTTCACACAAGTGTGTGGACTTAGATTTAAACCTGGGTAGCCTGGCTGCCGAGTGGGTGCTCTCGCCTCTCTTAGGGAGACAACTCCTCCTTGTGGCTTGGTTCGTGTTTTTCCACCTCCTAGCAAAGGTAAAAGGGGTCACAAGTGCTAAGGTCTGCCTCCTCAGAGGGAAAGTCACATATTCACACTGCCTTGTGAGAGAGTTTTCAGTGGTTCAAAGGATCTTCAGAACTGGAAAGAGACACAGACGTTGCAGTTCTGAAGAGGTGGATACCAGAACCTGTGCCGGCATGGCACCTTTGGGAGGTGGGTTTGCAGAGAAGGGCTCTGTGTGTGGCTGAGAGCTGGGCAGACATCACAATGCGCCAGGCAGGTCAACACTAAAGCTGCTGGCCTTGGGAATTGCGCAGCCTTCTCAGTCTGTCTTGTAGAAACGTGAGTCCAGTGAGAGTGGTCTCTATGATGAAAAACAATGGTGAAAGTGTGATGGTAAATGAAAATTGTAATCTTCTTCAGTGTCTGGGAGCGGTGAGGACTGTTGCTAAAAGAGATAGCTGCTACTCAATGCCAGCTATTGGTAGCCACATGGACTTACACTGTCATCAGATATTTTTATTCTTTCCCAGAGAAACCATAAATCCAGATGTTTATGTGAAATGTCCCAATTTTTAAGTGTAGATTCGAAAGTATGACATTTTAAGTGTGTTTGCTGCCCCTGAACCCTGGTTTGAAGAACCCACAAAGGGTAGCACTGGGGAAGGTGGTGTCTTGGGGTGTTGCCTTCCTCAGAGGGACACGCTAGCCTGCCCTAAGATCAGGGTTGTGGAGATTGAAACTTGGTGAGAGCCAACAACTCTATCCTGGAGAGGACCAGTGCTCCACGTGGCCTGCATGGCACACAGGGACGGTGGCAGGTGGCTGGGGAGCCAGGCAGATCTTTCAGAACTCTGTAAGCCCCAGAGACTGGGAGAACCCCAAGAATGTGACCCTGAACTTCCTGCCAATCAGCTTATGGGTGGTCTTTATTTAAATTGGAGGAATCAAAGGGACATGACCATTCTTGCTTGGCATCCTGGGTGTGGTAGAGCGAGCAATTCACACCACTTACAACAGTTTTCATTTTATCTTTCACAACAGCCCTGATTGCTGAGAAGCAACCACATGCTGTTAACAGACTCAGACGGGCTAACTTGCCCAAAGGGACACAGTAAATGGAATAGGAAATACATGCACAAGTGATGGGCTCACATGGACTGGGTTCCCCGGCTCACCACCCGGTGGCCATATGGTCTTGAGCAGCTTATAGTTTCTTAGGCCTCTGTTTCCTCATTTATGTAAAATAAATATAAAAGTAATACCTATTAGACTTGAGTAGGGCATTATTTGATGTAGGAAGAGTACTTAGCACAAGGCCTCTCTCTCCTAAAGAGGGCTCAACAATCGTCAGCCAACACTACTGTTATGCAAATCCAGGTTTTGATGTCCAAGCCTCGGTGGACATCATTTGAGTCCTCTGCTAGGGCCTGGGCTGCTTGTCACCATCGTCCTCAATATTACTACTTGGAATTTCAGACAGCTTACTCATCCATGCCTTTCCCTGAGGAAATGTTCCAGCACCACACTGTCTGACACAATTTCTGGTAGCCAACTGTGGCTATTGAGCACTCACCCCATAGCTAATCTGAATTGTGATGTACTATAGGTATAAAATATACACTGGGTTTCCAAGTCTGTGTTTGAAAAAGGGAACACCAAATATCTCAATAATTTTTGTATTGATTACATGTTGAAATGGTCATCTTTGTGTATATTGGGTTAAATAAAATATATTATTAAAATTAATGTCAACTGTTTCCTCTTACTTTTTTTTAATGTTGTCACTAGAAAGTTTAACACTACCTATGTCACTCCCATTTGATATCTACTGGATGCCTGACACAGAGGAGGCCCTCAAGAAATACTTGTGGAATGAATGAATGAATAAATGATTTCCATAGATTTCCCAAGCCTTCGTCTTCCCACCTGAACCAAATGTCCTCTTTTGGCTCCTCTACCCCTACAATGAATGACCATCACAGACTCTCAGCTATCATGCACCACTGGACCACACTCCCAGCCCCCCAACCCCCAAAACAGGGGATGGAGGCCCAGAGAGATGACGGGTTTTGAGAAGGATGCACACCCAGTAAGCGACAGCATGGAGGGAGGGACAAGGATTCTAAAGCCTTGGCACTTAAACACTACCTTATTTTGTCAACAAAGCCCTGGATTATTTTACACATGTCTTCATAAAGACAGGTGGAAATTCTTAGGGTAAAGCAGAGTAGTTGGTCGCATGACTGCCAGTCACAAAAGGAGCACTCAGGAGACCATGCCTTCCCTGCCTTGGAAATCAGGGTCCCTGCCTGACCCTAAAATTAAGGTCAAGCCTAACACCAACCACCCATCCCTCTGGGAAGCATTACAGTACAGCCCTTGAAGGCAGAAACCAAAAGCCCTCTCATTTGGGGCATTCTGTCCTGTCTTTAAGTAAAAGGGCCTTTGGGGTGCCTTTATAACAGTGTTAATAGTATTGAAAAAAAAACCAACAGAGTTGGCAGTGGTTCTTTGGAAGTCTCCGAAATCATTAATGTTATTGATCCGGAGAGGCTGCCAGTTGGCACTTGCTGGGTTGTTTCTTGCTCTCAGTTCCACTTACACACATACATCCTACTACCACCAGCACCAGCACCACACAAGTGCAGGGTTAGTACCCAGGGAACCATGTGCCAGTCAGTAAAAGATTTTGAAACAATACACTTAGAGTCAATTAAATCCAAATATGTGACAGTTACATAATGTCATAATTACACGCAGGGAGGAGGGGGAGAAAGACAAGTGGCAGAGCCCAGGAAGGAAGATCCAGGTACAGAAGAGCGGTGTCGTAGATTTCCAGCTGCCTGAGACAAACACAGTAAAATGGGTTGGCTTAAGCAGTGGGAATTTATTGGCTTGTGGTTTCAGAGCCTAGAAAGCTCGCTTCTTCCTGGGGTCTGGGTCTTCTGGCCGGTTTGCAACCTTTAGGGCTCCTTGGCTTTCCCATCACATGGCAATGCATATGGCGGTGTCTTCCCCTTTCTCCTCCAGGTTCCGTTGACTTCCAGCTTCTGGTTGCTCCCTGTGGCTTCTCTCTCCCTAAGGCCTCCAGTAACAGGATCAAGACCCATCCTGACCCAGTTGGCTACACCTTAACTAAAAATAACATCTTCAGAAGGTCCTGTTTACAATGGGTTCACACCCACAGGAATGGATTAAGATTAAGAACATGTTTTTCCGGGGGTACATAATTCTATCTACTGCAAGTGGTGAAAATATAGGAAAAATAAAAGACTGGATTATTCTCCCAGTGTTAATCACTTTCTGGAATTGACCATAAGTTTCCCTGTCCTAGTTCTTAGGATTTCAGAGCACTTTATAGGCCACACTCATGGTCCCCAAACCCTGGTACGGCAGGTGGGTGAGCAGAAACTGGCCCTTCCAGTCAGTGGACAGGGACACATGCTGGCCAGAGAATGGCAGCATAGCCAGAGTGGAATTAGAAGCCAGTCTCCGCAAGTCACTGATACTGACATCGCTTAGTTGCACAACAATGACGGGCCATTCCCCAAATGCTTGGAGACCCAAAAGGAGGGAGAAGGCTTGATTTGCACTCTTGAGGATCTGATAGTCCAGGGAAGAACACAGAACAGAAGTTCCCAGTGTTAGAGTGAACTCTACCACGAATCAACAGCCAACCACTGCTGGACAGGGCTGTAGACCCAACTAATAGGGGCTGCCAGACATCTGTCTTAGTCTGCCAGGGCTGCAGCTGCCATGGTTAAGTACCACGACGTGTTAGCTTAAAACAACAGGAATTTGTGGGTTCAGTTCTGGAGGCGAGAAGTCTGAAATCAAGGTGTTGGCAGAGCCACGTTCCTTCTGGAACTTGTTGGGAAGAATCTGTTCCATACCTCTTCTAGCTTCTGGTGTTTGCTGACAATTCTCGCAGCATTTCCAGTTCTGCTTCCATCATCATACGACAAGCTCCATCAGTCTCCGTCCGTGTCTCTCTTCCTTTCTTTTAAGGACAACTTTCATGTTGGATAAGGGGCCGCCCTACTCCAGTCTGACTGCATTTTCATCTGACTAGTTCCATGTGCAACGACCTTATTTCCACATAAGGTCGCTTTCAGAGGTGCCGGGGGTTAGGACTTCAGCCTATCTTTTTGCTGGGGACACAATTCAACCTGTAACACATTGGTTCTAACAGAAAGAAGCACTGGACTTTAAAGATGAAAGGGGATGTCTTTCACCTAGAAAGGAAGGATGGAGTCTTTTGATTTGGGGGGTAGGCCCTTAAGGCCTTGTGAGCAGAAGCATGAGCTGGCCAGACAGGGGTACGAAGGAGCAGAGAGTACCTGGGTGCAGGTGGAATGATTGGGGAAGGTCCTTGTAGTTGCTTTTTAGAATGAATCCTTATGCAAAATGGAAACAGGCTGGGAAGAAGGAAGTAGTTTGAACCAAAAATCATTGTTTGGATTATGGCCACTATTGAGGGCCCTGCTTTCTTGCTTAAAAAACATTTTTCAATAAAACTGCGTTTACTGTTTGTTCTCAGAGCTCCCACTGTTCAGTGTTTTCCCAGAGCCAGAGGACTCCCTGAGAATCTCCACTTGCTGAGTTGTCTCCCAGCCACCGAGACAAATGTGGTGCAAAGAGCAAAAGTGGGACAAATGGAAGAATGAATTCAGAGGAAGCAACCTGCGAAAAGCAAGCAAACAAGACGAAACCAGCAGCGAAAGCCCACGAGGCAAACACCACCTGGCCCTGGAAATGAGCGGAGCACGAAAGGACAGGCTTGCCTGCGGGGGAGCCGTGCTCCGAGGGAACGCAGCTTTGCACTCATGCCTACATGCAACTAGCCGGGGCTTGGGGCAAGTGTTCATGTGTTTCTGTAGAGCAGGACATTTGGGAGACACTTTTTCTTCCCCCTTGGTAATATATCAGGGTTTATTTACGTAATGCAAACGCTTTAGCCAGAAAGAGTAGCTGTTTCATTTCCATCTCCACACAGAGCAGGATGCAGAGATTTGAATGCAGTGGAACTTTCCATTAGAGAGACAGACAGCTGGTTTTCATCTGACCGCTTACATTCACTCATTCGCTCATCCATCATCATCCCTCCACTCACTCACCGCTCCCTCCTCCTGCCTACCACCCAGGCCCCGTGGCATTGCTCCCGAAGGCTTGCCAAGGCTTCCTTCCAGGTTGCCTGCCTCTGAGCCCTCCTCCACACAGCTGCCAGAGGCTCCTCTCCAAAGCCTAAATCTGCTCTAGTATTTCCCGACTTCAGTAAGTCAGTGACTTGTCCTCTCTCAAGCAATCCGCCCCCTCCCCACCATGATCCGGCCACGACAACCAGTCCAGTTGCATCTCTTGCGCATCTCCCCCTGCCTACACTCAACTCAGGCTGAACGCCTCATGGCACCACTCAGTAGCCGTGCTGAGGCGTGCTTTGGTCTTGTCCTCTCCCGCATCCCCTCACCTGCGTGCCTGCTGATACTGCCTTAGACTAAAGGCCACAAGTGGCAGACATGAAGATCCGCCACCCATACGTCCTGCGGCAGGGAGCGTAACGGAGGCTGCCCCCAGCGCCGGCCCTTCTGGAATGTCTACCATGTTCATGTCGAGACCGTGGTGCCTGTGGGTTCTCCAGGCCAGTGACTGAGCACAGGGGAATGCTCCAGTGGCTCCATCCTGGGAGGCACGAGACTCCTCCGGTAGGCATGTGTGGCTCAAGGACCCCCCCGGGGGGCTAGCCGTGCCATTCTTGGAACCGAGACCCTCCCCACCTATCTTCCTCTCTTCCCTCCTCCAGGCATCAGACCTGCGTTGTGCTCTGAAGGCTCGTCCTGCTCCTCCTGCTTCCTCTCCCAACACATCTCTTGCATTTCTAATCCTGCCTTGGCACCTGCTTTTCCACAGACTTGAAATACTGTACCAAGGTGGCATCACCTCTGGCTTGGAGATTTTCCTAACCTCCCTCAGGTAGAATAGAACCCTGTCTCCTTCATGCCTCCCCCTCTACCTTGCCCTCACCTTATGGTGGCACCCCTAACCCTTTCCTGCAACCTTCTGTTTAGGTGGCTGTCTCCGCCTCCCACACTGCAGCGCCCCGCCCCCCAAGGCCCCTGAGAGCACTTTGTCCTATTTGTCTCGAGTTACCTCACTGCCTAGTACGGTGCCTGTCAATGCCTGTCCTATAAACAAATGCTGGCTGCTGTATTTATTAATTTTTCCATTCCCATTGTTCTAGGCCCAGTGCTCTGTCCTGAGGCTAAAGAGATTAATGGAACAGAATTCCTGCCTTCAAGCCTGGACAGGCGAATTAGCATGCCACTTTGTGAGTGAGAACTGAATAGCTGCTCTGGAAATGATGCAGGCAAAATTAAATAAGAACGAGGAAGGCAAGATCAATTCCCACTGAGTGGTGCAGGAATCAGAGAAGGCTTCCTGGAGAAAGTGGCGTTTAGACAGGGCCCTGGGGGATCTACAGGATTTATATCCAGGAATTCTGCGAGGAGGGGTGATCCCGGGCAGGGAGGCGGCAGAAACGGGCTCCAGAGGGTGACGTAGCTGAGGGCTATGCTGGTCATTTCTATTGTGAAAACTCAAATACACACGCAAAAAAGGGGTAGCAGGAGCCTCTCTTGCTTTGTGTCTCACTTTTGTGGTTGTTGCAGCTGAAGAAGGCTTTATTTATTCATTTATTTGTATTTTGTTTGTTTACTCTGATCCCTCCGGGGCTCCATCTGCTCAGAGGCCAGAAAGCAGCTTTCACCTTGTTTTGTTTTCAGTAGTTCCGCGTTGTCAATCTCCTTGACTGACTTTCCCAAGCCACCTCCAGAGGACTCTGAGGCCAGGACTGGAGCCTGGGAGGCTTTAGTGAATACCCCCAGGTGTGATCAGAGCCCAGTGGCTCCTGAGGGCTGGGGCTGGGGTGGGCCTGGGGCAGGGGGCCCTGGCCTCACACACCTGGTCCACCCTCACCTGGCTGCCACTTGGAAACCCTAGCCTAGGAAAGATTTGGAAGGTGGAAGAAGAGCAGTAGGAGGGAGAAGGGAAAGAACCAACTGCCTGCAGCCAACGTGATCCTGGCTCTGTGTCCATCAGCTTTGCCTGCAGCTTCTTTGGGGCACAGACCGAGCTGGGCCAGCGGGCAGCGGTCCTTGCCGATGCCTGGCTGCAGATGCTCTCGGTGCTCTCAGCCAGGAGGCCTCTTCTCTCGAGTGTGTGCTGGCAGCAGGAACCCAGCTCTCCGGGAGCTCCAGAGGCAGGTCCAGCAAACCTCTGGCCTGGAGGCCCTGGCTAAAGCGAAGGTGGGAAGGTCACTCCTGTGATCTAGCTTGGGATACTCCTTCCTGCCCTTGTGTGCCCCACCCCCCATCCCAGGAGATCAGCAAATCAAGTCTCAGGCACAAATGGCTTCGCTCTCCACTTCACATATCATAGAAACCAGAGACACAGAGGCGTGGAAGCCCCTGCGAGTCTGCTATTCCACACCCCTGCAGGAAGCCCCTCCCCCAAATCAAAGTTCTCAGGAAAGATGGGCACATGGAACCTATTTTATAAAAAGATTTTCATCATCATTTTTAATGGTTACTTAATATTCCACTGTTTATGTACCATGATTTTTTAAGATTACACAAATATTATGTGAACTCATTCTTCCTGTTAAAATACAAACAGCATCAACCGAGTGAAAGTTCCGCTTCACAGTCCCCTCATCAGTATGTGATCATTGCGCTTCTCGTCCTGCAGACTGTATTTTCCCACTAATAATGACGGAGTTTTCCCCTCTCCTTCCTTCCAGGTCTATGGCATTGTCTCTGATGCTGATGGCACCCCATGGTTTCAATACCTTATAGCTCATCCCTCCCGTGTGGATAGGCATTAGTTGTTTTCCAATTTTTTTCACTGTTAGAAATTATATTGCCACCGTTCTCCTTTCCCAAGTTCTTTGTGAATGCCAGATCTGCTACTGTCTCTCTAGGAGAGTTACAAAGACATGGAGTCCCTGGAATGAAGAATTTTAAATTCAGTGGAATCCCACCAAGTGGCCTTCAGCATCAACACACTAATCATCCTCCCACCCAGGGTGGGGCAGAGGCCCCTGGCTGGCCTACCCAGCATCCACCCAGCTCCTCTTCCCTCAGCGCCTTCCACAACAGGAGCTGAAAAAAGGAAATTCTTTCCCAGGCCTTCCTGCGGCGCAGCGGGGCCCTGTGACATTGCTTGCCAGAAGGATCCAAGAGGAAGTATCTAGGAGCAGAAATGTGGCTCTGGGGAAATTTTCCTTTCCTGATATAAAGGAAGGACATGACGGAGCCATTTCTCCTCCTTTCTTTTCTGTTTTGAGCTTTGGTAGCCTAGCCCAGTTGAGACTATGAGGTTATAGCCAGAGGCGACAAATCAACATGCTAAGGAAAGATGCCAGTGCAGGAAGATAGAAAGAGCCGGGGTCACTGGTGGTATCCCCAAGCAGCTGGGCTGATGTTAGCAGCCACCTATTCTGGACGTCTCATTATAAAAGAGATGGAAGCACTTCGTTGTTTAAGGGGCTGCTGGTTGAGTATCTGTTACTCTTAGCTGAACAAAAACCTAAATGAGACAGAGTATTGGTGTCAGGGACCCATTTTTTTTCTATTGATTTAACCTTGCTTTTTATATACAATTGGTAAAGGTACAAATTTTCTATTACTCTGCTGAATAATAAAAATGATAATGGCAATAATCCGTTCACTGGCTACTTTATATACATTACCCTGGATGACCAAAGACCCTGAGAGGCGAGCTGATTATCTTGATTTTGCAGATGAGGATACCAGTGACCAGAGAAGCTCAGCTACTTTCCTGTGTTCACAGCAGATTCGGATCTAGTTCTGGCTGATTCCATAGGTCTCCACCTACTTCAAGCCAGGTACCCAGGATGGCATACTTAATCCAACAGCATGTCACATGTGTCTGGGGCCATGCCCTGTGCAAGGTGCTTTCCACGTTACCTCTCTGTTCTGGATAAAGAGAAAAAAAGCCCAAAGCTTTGAAAGTAGTGGTTTCTCCTTATTTACTTACATCATTAGCATCTGATTCCTTGCCCTTACACACCACTGTTCCATTGTCGATGCCAAGAACAATGGAGAACCTCACTGGTTTTGACCAGTGGCTGACTGTCTCGCTCCCAGCTTTGCCTCTTACCTTCTGCTCTGAATACTGGGCTTCTGGCTTCTGGCCTTGTTGCCTCATCACCCGACCCTGACCCTTCCTAAGCCCTAAATCAGGGTTCTGATGGTAAGTCTGCAAACTTTTCATCTTTAGGTCCTTTCACTGTCTCCCCTGATGCAAGCTTAAGAAATTTGTAAGAAAATGCCGTTTAAAAGAACTCTCTGAGTGTATGTCTGAGCATATTACCTTCCTGTTTAATCATCTGATCACCTTGAACAGATTCACAAGGAGAATTAAGGAAGAAAACCAGTGGCAAATGCTGTCACTGGGCCCCTATTCAATAGGAAAGTCCCATTGTCCCCCTCCCTCGCCCCACCAACCAACATGCCATGGATTTTTGTTATGGACACATATGGAAACCATTGTATTCATGATGGCTTTGGTGGGGGAGGGTGGTTTGCAAGTGACAGACACCCAGCTTAGACTTAATATAAGCAAAAAAGGAATTTATTAACTAATATCCTGGGAAATCTGGTGGAGGAACCAGCTCAGTCATGTATGCATCCAGGAGAAGGCAGGACCCTCACTCTTCTGCTCTGCTTTGAGTGTCTCTACTGGACTTTATTCTGAAATTAGGTACTCTCCACATAGGTGAAAATGGGACTTTCATGAGCCTCAGCCTCCCAGCCTCCCAGCTAGCAACCTTAGTGGATGGAAACAGTGTTTCCACTAGCCCTGGTGAGAAAAATCTCAGGGAAGACTGATTGGCTTGCCTTGCATCTCGTGCCCATTTATGAACCAATCTCTGTGGCAGAAAAATAAGGTGCTTTGACTATCCAAACCTGGATCACAGTCCAGCTCCTATAGCTGGAGTGGTTTTCTGGGTTCAGTCCTACCAAAACCATACGGTATGGGTTTCCCATGGGAAAAGGGGTTCAGTGTGCTGGAGAGACCAAAGCAACAGGTGTTTACCAAAATGATCCGAGGAGTTATGGGCACTATGAGGCAATACCTCAGCCCTGGGGCTTTTGGAGGCTGGACTAGGGCTTGCAATAATGTCACCATGATTCACTAGGCAGATATGGATTCTCAGCTTGCTCAGGGCAGTGACAACTGCAGAATTGCTATAACCCTTCTTTAAAGAGATACAGCACCCTGAGGTGACGGGTACTGAGTATTCCTCTCTCAAAAATCACCCCCCAGAGCAGCCCCTGCCTGGTCAAGGAGGTGATATCTGAAATCTAACCTCTAGGCAAAGTGGCTGCTCAACCCAGGGACGTGGGACATTACAGAGCTTGAAGGGCCCGTGAGAGGCAGACCCCTTCCTGACCCTTTCCATGCGTTGCTTGGATCTCTTGGTCCTCCAGAAGAAAACCTCAGGACCTCTCAGCCAACAGGCCTGGTTCCATGTCACTTTTTAAGATGTGCTGTTGTCATTCACTCTCTCTGTGACTGTATGTCAAACACATACACGGCCGTGATCGTCCTGACTAAAAGAATATGACATGTCTCTCTACCTGCTCAGTCGTGACTAAATTCCACCACTTACATAGTTACCCCTCTTGTGTAAGAATTATTTTCTCTTAAAAAATGCAGCCTGAGGAAGTGGATGTGGCTCAAGCGGTTGGGTGCCCGCCTACCACACGGGAGGTCCTGGGTTTTTTTCCCAGTGCCTTCTAAAGAGGGCTGGCATTGTGAGCTGACACAACAATATGATGCAACAAGATGATGCAATGAGAAGACACAATGAGAGACACAAGAAGCAGGAAGTAGAGGTGGCTCAAGTGGGAGGTCCCAGACCTGGTTCCCAGTGCCTTCTAAAAAGAAGACGAGCACACAATGAACAGACAAGAGAGCAGACAGGAAGCGCAAAAACCGGGGTGGGAGGTGTGGGGGGAGGAATTAATCTTTTTAAAAAATGCAGTCTGTTTATTTACAGCTAGAAAAAGTAAGCTTGTCAGGATCTTTCATGAGAAAATATTTTGATGAGCTGTGCTCAACCTCTCACTAAAGTCTAGATAATGAGATACCTAGAAGTGGAATTATGTGGAATTATACCTAATATATACTTGAGATACCCAGCGCCTGGCAAGTACTTTCTGTATAGTAGTTTCTCACCACATATTTTACATGAATAATCTTCAAGCTACCTCCACATAGTAAAACTATGTTACACACAATTATAAGTGGCAATATTTTAGATAAGAGGGAGAATCAAGAAGCAAACATGTCCAACATTTGAGTTCAACATATGGTCAAAATAAACGAACTGCTATAAAATAGAAAATGGAAACCCAGAGGAGAGGATGTTCTGAAAATTAGAGTAGGAAGCAGGTAAGGAAATTTTCAGGGTCTGAATTGAAGAAATTCCAATGAGGTTATTAACCTTCCCACAGGATGAGTGGTGGAGAAGTTCAAGTTGACCTTAGCTGACCTTGAGGGAGAGGTGACACAGACAGCATTTGGGTTACTCCCAGCTGCTGTAGGGATCATTCATCCTCCTCCAATGCATCTTGAACCCGAATAACCTTTTTTTTTTAAGATTTATTTTTATTTATTATACATTCCCCCCCCCCTTTTTTTTTTGCTTGTTCTTGCTGTGTTTATTTATTTATTTTTTTCTCTGCGTTCCTCTGTGTCTGCTTGTCTCCCCCTGCTGGGGTGACCTGCCGAGTCAGCTCACCGGCGTGGCGGCCTGCCTGCTCATGGGGGCTCGCCCTTGCTCGCGGGTGCTTGCATTTGCCCTTGGGGGCTTGCCTTTTTGCCCACCCACGGGGGCTTGCCTTTGCCCGCAGCGCAGCGGACTGCCCCACCCGCATTGGCTTGCCTTCTCAAGGCAGTCCGCCCACTCGAGGAGGCCCGGGGACTGAACCCGGGGCCTCCCATGTGGTAAACCGGCGCCCTACCAACTGGGCTATACATCCAGTCCCCTGAATAAACTTTCTAAAAGCATTTCTGCTGTGCTGAGAGTCAGTAGAAGCCAGTTGGTCGAGAGCCTAACGTACACACTCTAGTGCTGCCGTTTATAGCTGCATGACCTCGGGCAAGGTGCTTAACCTCTCCGTGCCTTAGTTCCCTCATCTGAAGAATGGGAATAATAAGTAGTTCCCAACTTGTGGGGTTGTTTGAGAATCAGATGAGCTAATATAATATATGTAGAAAGATTTGCAACGGGCTTGACATATGAGAGTACCATATGTTTAGTTATTTTTATTACTTCTCCAAGGTAGTTGGGGAAAAGGGCAGTGTTATTAGATGCAGAGCCTCCGTGTCCCACTTTCTCACTTAACAGATGCAGGGACAGATTACTCCTCCTTGTCGGAGACGGCGGCTCTGGAACACGGGTGCCCTGGAGGTGCTCTCTGCCACAATGCCGATTGGGCCAGGTGCTGTGCCTTTCCTTGTAGCTGGGCCCTAGGTGGACAGCAGAGGGACCAGACTATAGCCAGTACAAACAGCACTGTGGTCTCCCTGCCTTCAGGACTTTTTCTCTCTCAAAAATTAAGGGGGCATGGAGGCAGAGTGAACTTGCTTCTTTTTTCTTCCCCAAACCCTACTCAACCACTGCTGTTCCTCTTCCCTGAACATCTACAGAGCCTTTGGGTGGGACCTGGGTGTGATGGGGAGGAGTTTTGATATGAGGTCCCAGAACACATTTATTTATTTATTTATTTATTTTTAATTTATTTATTCCTTCGTTTCTCTCTCCCCCACCCTGTTGTTTTTGCCCTTGCTGTCTGCTCTCTGTGTGTTCTTCTGTGTCTGCTTGTCTTCTCTTTAGGTAGCACTGGGAACCGATCCTGGGACCTTCCAGAGTGGGGAGACAGGTGCCAATCTCTTGTGCCACCTCAGCTCCCTGGTCTGCTGTATCACTTATTGTCTCTCCGCTGTGTCACTTTTTGTTGCATCATCTTGCTGCTCCAGCTTTCCGCATGGGCCAACTCTCCGCTCAGGCCATCTTGCTCCGCTCAGGGAATCCAACCCTGGGCCTCCTATTTGGTAGACAGAGTCCAATTGCATAAGCCACATCTGCTTCCCCAGAACAAATTTAGAGAGGAGGGATTCACCTCAAGGTCGATTGGGGCTCACGGGTTATTGAGTCCTGTGGCCCTCAACTGCTTGGGCTTGGGCAGGAAGAAAGCATCTACTCAGCAGATTCTTGTTAAGAGGTAGACAGGACTGTGGGAAGAGTAAGAGGCAACATGAAGAAGGACCTATGATGGGACAAGTAGGTGCTTAGCTAACCAGTCAGCCACCAACACAATGAAGCCCAGATCCCAGACTCAGCTCTAGGGTGAAGCCAATCCCAGATCCTAACCACTTGAAGTCTTTCTGGAGTCTCACCCGATTGTCCACAGCACCACAAGCACTTTCCAGTTCCCACATGCCATTCTGCCAAAAAGAGTACATGAGATGGTGTGGAGAGAAGGTTTTAGGAACACTGCATCACTGCTGGAAGATCAGACTCTTATACGCAAAATCATTCTTGATTGCATTTTGTTAATAAGCAGGATGATTTGAGAAAAGGTGATGAGGAATAAAGCAAAATGTTTCTATCCCACCCCACCTCCACCACCCTCTGCCCTCTCCCCTCCACAATAAAATGACTTCTGCTAACAAAGCACATGCTTACACTTAGGGGTTGGCTACTGCTGTGTCAAACCATGCCTCTGCCCTTGCCGTTCTGCATCGCTCACTTGGAACCAGAGGAAAAAGTCTGGTCCCCAAATAGGATTCTTTTTTTTTAAGTACCAGGAGCCAGGGATTGAACCCGGGACCTCAGATGTGGGAAGCTGGCACTCAACCACTGAGCCACATCAGCTTCCCTGAGTTGTTTTGTTGTTGTTTGTTTTTTATTTTATTTTTTTGCTTGTTGTTCGTTTTTCTGTTTTTTCAGGAAGCACTGGGCACCAAACCTGGGACCTCCCATGTGGGAGGTAGCAGATCAACCTCTTGAGCCACATCTGCTCCCAAGCAGGATTTTTTTTTACCTTTTTTTTTTTCCTCTCAGAATAAGAGGCCTCTGAGAGCTCTTATGGGACTTGGTCCTTTGTCCATAAAATTGTGGTTGAATTGTATCCATTGCCCTTCCAGAATTCCCCAGTGCCCAGCTATAGCCAACACTTCATTATAGGAGTTTCCATTCATCCAGGATATTATCTGAACAATATCAAGAATTGATTGTTAGGTAAACTCAGTTGTGTTTTTTTCTGTCGGATACAGAAATGTTTATAATTATTTAGCTCAATTTCCCCAAACTCCAAAACTTTTTTATAGCTCTCTACCATGTTGACCTCTCAGCTCTGGTCTGATCCATATTTCCCTAAAATTGGTGCAGGTTGTCCTGCAGAAGTGTAATGGGTAATGGAATGGTTACCATCAAGGCTGGGTTGGAGGGGTTGGGAGCTGGGCTGGTGACTATGGGCAAGTTACTTAATTTCTGTGCCTCAGTATCCATGTCTGTAAGATGAAGATAATGATAGTGTCTATTTCATCCTGTTGTTGGACTATTAAGTGAGTTAATACATATGAAATATTTAATTTGCTGTCTAGCACATAGTAAGAGCTTTAGGTATTAGTTAACATCTTGTTCCATGCATGGATTATACTTGGGGATGATATGCTAGTGAATTCTCTGGGCCACTTCTCCACTGTTGCATGTTGGACAACTCCACAGGAAATCTAGAGCTTTTCCTGGTGGTATGAAGGATGCGTAGTACATCTGGAAGGGACCATGGTCCCTGGTCACCAGGGAGTATTTATACCTCATTTCCTAGAGATGCATGTAAAATATAAAAACCCAATTCATTCACATGTGTGCCCATAAGCTGCATTTGCCAAGGTACAGGGAATTTACCATTCTGTTGGGTAGGGAAGTCTAAACTTGGCCTTTCTTTTCTACTCTAGGATTAACCTTGAGAACCAGAGTGTAAGTTAAGAGAAGAGGAGCCATTTCTCCTGGATACTGAAGGTTCTCCCAGGGCTCTTCCAGGAGTGTCTTGTTCATTAAAAAATATTAGTTGAGCACCTACTGTGTGCCAGGTACTACTCTGAGTCCTGGATATATAGCAGTGAACTATATATAACAGACTGATAGGGCTTTACTCTCTTGAAGCTTGCATCATCAAGAACCAACAAACTCATTATCCAGCTCTTTATTAAAATTTCCCATTAATCCCCTGTTCTTCAATACAGTATGTTCAGAATGATGGCCCTGAATGACCAAAAGATTCTGAAGTGCCCTGTGAATCACCCAAGAAAGGTAACATTATGGTCACTACAGTTTTGATGATTTGCATATTTTGTTGCATCCCAATACTTTCTTGAAAATACAAAATCCATGTAACACATCTATATTTTCCATAAATATTTAATTAAACTGAATGGCCTGTTCCTAGACCACATTGAAAAGACTGACATCTTTACTCTACATGGGATTATTTATAGAGTTTTGCTGGCCTTCCCTGGTTTGTATGTTTTCTTTGTACATATGCACTGGTCTCTCATCAGGAGCCTTGCTCACTGCACAGGTGGCACTGCCTGGATGATTGCCAGCTCTGTGGAAGGGGGGCTAGGTCAAGTTGAAGGGAAGAAAGCTTTTGTCTGCTGCCTCATGATATTTCCAAGCCCTCTCCTGGAGACCTGCCCTGGGTGCTGTTTTCTGCTATTCAATGGAAAACTCTCAAGGACAAGAGGTCCCAGGGCTCACTCAGCTGCTGGGAAGAGAGAAGAAAGGGTAAAGCTCTCCAAATTTCCTTCTGGCACTCATAGTCTCTTTTTCCATGATTCCCAGGCAAAAACCTTGAGAGAGTTTAGGAGTTGTTTCTCTCTTTGACTTGAAGGGATCCCTCCGCCAGGAAGCCAAGAAGAGGCCCGGGGTCCCAGAG